>CBMN010758954.1:0-19056 GCA_000582825.1 Hordeum pubiflorum
TTTGAATAACAAGTTAGAGGAAAATTGCATCGATTTTCATAAAAATTTAGTATGCTCCTCACACAAAAATGTACATATATAAATAAAATAAGGGTTGTAGAATTATATACACCACTTGAACTAATACTGGAAATTAGCATAACACTAAAACATACTCCCTCTGTTCCTAAATATAAGTCTTTTTAGACATTTTAATAGGGGATTACATACGGAGCAAAATGGGTGAATCTACACTATAAAATATGTCTATATATATCTGTATGTAGTCCCATAGTGGAATCTCTAAAAAAACTTATATTTAGGAACGGAGGAAATATTATGTAATATTTTCTCTCTTTTCTCTATTTCCACATATCAACAAAAATTGTAGATAAGGATCTGATAGGGGAAGGAACGGGAAAGGGTGCATGATTCTATTCCGTCCCTTTCATATATTATGGAACGGAGGGAGTAAATTTTTTTGTCCCGTTGCAACGCAAGCCATGTCCTAGTTGAACATATACAGATAACTTAGAACTGGTCCCTCTGTCCGTTGGCAAATGACGTGTGTGGTTTGGGATCGGCGTTGAAGTCCATTTGGAGCTTTCCACACCGGCCTCTGCTGCGTAGGGGTTCTGTTGAGACGAGCGGAGAACATGGTGCGGCGAGGGCCGAGCCGGCACATGCACACTCTCCCCACAACTCTCCCCCGGATTTCGTTGGGAGTTGGAGCTGGTCGACGTTGCTGCAGGTAATACCGACTTCCTCCCTTGGATCGACAGAGAGCTGTCAGCTGTGAGGCCGGCTACGGTTGCGTTTCGGTTTCTCCCTTTATTCACGCGCGCTCACGCAATCTACAAGGAGGGCCGGTGCTTGAAAAAGAAATTCCAGACGTGGACGTCCGGTGTGTTGCTGAAGCACTTGGCCAAACGAACAAAAGACGACCCGCTCGTCATCGTCGGCCGCGCGCCTTCGGGAAGCGGCCGGAGCATGTGTCGGTGCCGGCGGCCGTTTCTGACGTCGCCGTGGAGTGGAGATCCATCCACGTCGCGCGCGGGGCCAGAGGGGCTCGTCACCCACAAGAAATTCACGCCGCACGAGCTACGGACCGGCGGGTGCCGTTTCGGCGGCCAAGTTCTTTCACCTGGTCTCTCCGCTTGGACACGTATCGACGCTGGAAGCACAGCTGGGCTGCTACGTGGAGGGCTCTGCTTTTCTTTACGTACGTGCTGCACGCCTTTGACGGTTGCAGCTGGAGATCGCCTCCCGGATTTCTTTCAGGGACATCTTCCCTTGGTTTTCTCCCTGTGTACACAAACCCTTTCCACCTTCTGCATTCACTCAATTAAATCAAATTAAATCGTATCAAACAACTATTAATTCAAAAAAAGTCTTTCCTACTCATACCCAAAGCATTTTTAACACCATCCCTCTTACCTTCTCTTTTCACCTGAGAGGCAAGAAGGTAAGAGTTACATTGACCCACTACTTAACAAAATCGATCCAATCGCCTCCCCCCCTACCCCCTGTGTCGCCTCTACGAGCAAGGCGACCGGGGCGGCCCCCTCCTCCCCCAGCCGCCAAGCCTCCCTTCCCTCTCTCCCTGTCGCCGTTGCCGTCGGCTGGTGCGGCCGGGCGCTTGCCCGCGCGACGCCGTATGTGGCCGGCGGTTTCGGCCTCCTTCCTTTCCCATCGCGGTTCCCGGCTGGGACGGCGTGTCCCGGCTGCGGTGGTCCTCGGCGGGCGGTGTCCCGGTGCAGATCGGGCGGTGGCGGCGGGCAATGGCCGGCGACGCCCTGCAGGCTTTGGGCCCGATCTGGGTCATTGAAGGCCAGGTCGGTCTCTGGTGGGCCGCCTCCGGCTGGTCTGGTGAGCTACGGGTGATGGGGGCGGCGGCTAATGTGCCGTGTCTGCTGCAGCGTGGCGGCGGGGGCTTAGCAGGCCCGATCTGGGCCCGGCTGGACAGTTGGCCCGGCATGCTCCTGCTCCTGCGTCCGGTCTGCTACCGCCTGAGCCGGTGGAGGTTGTCTCTTCCCACGCGGCTGCGGTACTGCCGGTCCCTGTTACGGTGGCTTTGTCTCGGTCCGGTCGGCCTCGTTGCGTTTGCTGTGGTGAGACGACGGTGGTGTCCTCGTGGCTGTGGTGGCGCATGTTGGTGGGTGTTTGGCATGGTGGAGCCGACAGTTGGTCCTGGGCTGTGGGTGTGAGGGGTCGGGAGAAATCTTTGTCGGGTCTGGCCGACACCGATACGGTGACGCCGGTGGGCGCCGCCACCCTTCTTGAAGGGCGTTGGGTGTACCTTTCCACCACTCCCCTCCGTGTACCTGAAGAAACCCTAGGACTCGTCCGGGCAGCAGCTTCGTCGTCGTCGCAGTCCTTCTTGAAGGTGTTGCTTGGTACGCGGCAATTCGATGGCATTGGAATGTGGTGGAATTCTCTGGTGGGTGCAACAGTTGCGGGATGCTACATCCTTCGTTGATCCGGTATTGCTCGCATTTTTCTCTTGTTTTTCTTTTGGGCATGATTGTGTTGTTTGCCCCAGCGTGAAACTCATTGGTGAATCGGGCGGTTGCTATATTAATATAGCGGGACGAAAGCCTAGTTTGAAAGACTTAATAAAATCGACTGTTCAAATCTATCATGTATTTTTATCACTCGTGTGAAAAAAAAGGTAAAAGAGACCATGTTAAAATTTGCCAAACTTTTTTGTGTTCTCATTTCTATACTCAAAACAATCAAATCTTATCAAAACATGAACTAAAGCAAAACTTTTCTTGTCTTTCCCTACTCATACTAAAATCAATCAAATCTTGTCAAAATCTAGAATGTGGTGGGTGTAAGTTATATGTCAGACCCGATTGGGTATCAAACCACTAGAATATGTATGCCCGTTGCATCGCACGGATAATTATTAATTAAGATAACAATGCAGTTTATTGTAGAAAGTTTAAAATACTAACAATCATACACGTGCACATCTAGTTTTCCCCGCAATAATAATAAAAAAACGCACATCTAGTTTGAGTAGTATATTGAGATGTTTGCCTCGCAGTTTCATGCGATTCTCTCCTTTCGATACAGGGATGTTGCCTAAAGTTTGGTGGTTCAGGACTCTAAACTATGTTGTGGTCAATTCGCATCGGTTGCAGAACCTCACTTGTGCCCTCGTTTCTACACTTAAAAGGATGTGTCGCGTCCTTGACGCTCAACTTAAGATGGTGGGTGTAATTTTTTGGGATGTGTCTAGGGCACATCTAGATATAACATAGTTATTGCACATCTAAATGATTAAATCAAGCATAAAATGAAAAAGGAAAAGGAAAAAAAATACCCACACAAATCTTCACGTAAAATCAATGATATAGGACTTAGATGTGTAATACTTATCTCACATCTAGATGTGTTTTAACAAAACCGATTTTCTTGGTTATCCAAATCGGATTTGCTAAATCTCGTCTAGATGAGAAATAGCAAAGTCTCATTTAACTCCTACACATCATTTGAGTAACCAAACAAAAAATAAAAATAATAAACCTGCACGAGAGCTAGACACACCCTATCCAAATCTTCTCTCTTCTTTGTTCATAATGGGTTTGGATAACCAAATTTTAGGTCTACTAGCAGCACATCATTTTGCATAGTAGCAAAAGTACAACGCTTGAACAGAAGGTTGGTATATATGAAATCAACGGAAGGAAACGGCACAAGGTCGGCATTTTATTTCCAGAATTCCCAAGGACCGCACGTATTCTCCCTGGCCCTGTAAAAACATACAGATGTTTCGCGGACATGTTGCAACCGTGCGCCAGGGGAATTCACAATGCAGAAAACTACTGCACCGAGGGTAAGACCACGGCAACACATTACACAGCAGCAGTTTCAGAAGAATAAAAAAAGCCACACCCACCAACACTCAAACCAACCTACGTAGCATTTTTGCTGTGCACTTTATCACATCTAATATACGATTGTATCCGAAACATTCCAGCTCCTGCCAGGTCCTTCACCTGGACTGGACAAGGCAGAACACAGCATGAAATGGGTACACAATCTAGAGCCGCGACTTGGCGCCATCAGCCATGGCGGCCTGCAACAGTTTTCGGGGGATGCACAATCAGGTCATGCCACAGGCACAAAATTCAGTAGAATGAGAAGAAGCGCCATTCGGGATCCCAAAGCTGCATCAACGACGCGAAAATGCAACAGAACCTTACCAAGGATGCGCCAGGACTAGCTCTGGCAGCTAGATATTCACAGGGTTTGAAGAACTCTCCATATTCCTTGGACCACGCATCCAGTCTGCGGTACACATATTCCGCGCCGAGAGAGTCGGCCC
Organism: Hordeum pubiflorum; assembly: GCA_000582825.1. Lineage (NCBI taxonomy): Eukaryota > Viridiplantae > Streptophyta > Magnoliopsida > Poales > Poaceae > Hordeum > Hordeum pubiflorum. The sequence goes on from CBMN010758954.1 coordinate 4,316, forward strand.
AAAACATCACTCCACCCCTGGTGTAAAAAAGAGCACACAAGACTGATCAGTTAAGATAAATATACCAGCTAGGATAAATATATATATATCAGTTCAGGGGTAAGCAGTTGGACCTAAAAGAAGGGAATCCCATTCCCATAATGGATGCTACATCGAGGTCAGATGCTTTCAGAGCAATTCCCTCATCAAGCACTCGGCAGGCCTCATTCACCACAGGAAAGAAGACCATCTCTACGATGTCCTTGTCTGTTAATTTCAGCAGCTGGGGGAAATGAAATTGCCTGTCAGATTTCTTTGACCAAACCAGACTGAATCGACAGGCTAGTATGTACACCGATGACAGACAAAAGATGCACACCCAGACAACATGTACTCGATCACAAACTGTGATATGGAACAGTGTTCACATCTTGTAAGTCACATGTAGCTTATAGTGCATTGAATAGTGCCCTAATTTATTTTGGATTTGAACTAATCATTTAAGCTGAGTTTATCTCATAGTCAAATTGCTGCATCTTACAGAAGATATAACACATGCCATAGATAGAGAAAGGTACCGTGAGAGCTAAAACGGATAATACATCTGTGAGATTGAGATGTGTCCATGCACGGGATGCATCGATAACAAAAAAAAAATTGGGGGGTTCCAAACAATTATTTAATAAACCGGAAGTACATAATTAAGTTAGATATAACATGACCTTAGGATCTTGTGCAACACCTGCCATGTTTCTTGATTTCTCAACATACTTTTTGATATCAGGATCTGGAGAAGCTCCTCGCTTATCATCATAAAGATAAAAGCCCCTACGAGAAGATTCACCTGTCCAGGATTCCAAAAGTTAAATAACCATGATATACCAAGCATTAAGTGAAGTACATTTCGATATGAAAGAACCTGTTCTGTTCTCCTCGAGCATAATTTCAGTAAGACGTGATTTATAACATCGCTCTGGATAACTCAGATAATATTGCTTTCCAGTGGCAACGGCAACGCCAAAACCTACAAGATCAGCTAATCTGTACGGACAAGATAAAAAAGAAACTACTGTCAGACAAATAAATAGACATCTATGAAAATGTTATGTCGATAAACATGAAGGTGTGCACATGTGTTGCATTATTCTGAACAAGATTGCACAGGAACTACGTTAAGGCACTACTATGATAATAAAAACCAATAATTCTGCAAATATCAAAGCAAACAACAGACAAGCTCTATAAAGAGGCCAAAAGTGGAACAAGACAGCATAAATATGTTTCCCATCAAAAGACTCCTACGGTCCTACCACAATACTCTACTGGAAACCAATAAAAAAACAGGAAGCAGCTACTCAGATTTATTAACCTAACAGATAGAAAATTCCAGCAACCAAATTCTATCTAACTTAACCTAAATATATTAACTATAGAGTATTTGACTAGGGAAAGAAATAAAAAAATAAGGGCCATATGGCAGAGAACCGGGATGAAACACTAGCAGTGTAAGCTTACATCTAAATGAGCTATTATTCATCTAAGTTCAACACTGAACCATAATGCTTTGTCAAAGCTCTGAACAATAGTTGGTTCCTATGATATCAGAAATGAGAAAAAAGGGTAAAATTTTGATCTTAATGTTCCAGAAGCCGTGACCTAACTGCTCGAGTATGTAAGGGAACTGGCCAATTCAGTGCAGCTCACAATATCTAATATATCCTTACCGAAAAGGTCCCATCGGCATTCCAAATTTTGCTATCACATGATCTATGTGATATACATCCAAACCATAATCAACAAGCAAACCAGCCGCCTGGCCATAAGGAAAAAACATCCTATTGACAGCAAACCCAGTGCAGCTCCCAACAACAATTGGTGTTTTCCGTATCTTCTTTGCCACATCTAGCAAGTCCACAATAACTTGTGAGGAAGTCTGCTGAGTACGAACTATTTCCAACAGTGGCATGACATGAGCTGGACTGCAAGTATACTACAGTTAGATACTTGAGTTGAGAAAGATGGGAAATGGAATATTAAGCGCACAATGGACTCTACCTAAAGAAGTGGGCACCAACAATTCGATCTTGACAAGCTGTTTGTTGGCCAATTAACTGCAAGTCTATCGTTGAAGTATTCGTGGCAAATATGCAATTAGAGTGACAGCTCCTTTCAAGATCAGAGAATATTTGCTGCTTCAGCAATATATCCTCAATAACGGCCTGCAAGATTTTATCAAGTAGCCGTCAAGATCATTATGTGCTCTCCTTCATCTGAGCATATACATTAGTGCAAGTTAGACTGCTTGACTCAAAATCTATGGTGAACATATTAAATGATTATACATAAGCAAATGTTCGATAAGAATGGTAGTACTTGAAATAAGAAGATATTTCTTGCTTCCACAATCTTCAGGACTTGCATTAATTTTCCATCACAATCATTGTCTATTTGGCCCTAAGCTAAGTGAATATTTTTGTTTATCAAAGAGGAAAAGATGTTGTAAAGCGAATATCCTGATACCGTTTCTGATTTTATAACTATGCTGGAAGTTAACACAAACCAGCGAGATTTTACTTGCCCAGCGCAGCTGCATGTTACTTTACAATTTTATATTTTAAATATCACCACTATCTATATACGATAATCTCGACCATTATAACTTGTCCCTAGCAAAATAAGCGGTACAGCTCCTTCTTTTCTCTGGGTTTATAATAGGAGTTTGTAGGATGTTTACATTTTAGATTATTGTGGGGCCTACTAGTCGATTTTCCTATTTAGAATTCTAGTACGATTTTCTTAGGCATCAAAGCGAAGGAGGTGCCTTGAATACCGCCAGTTGTATGCGTCTATATAGATTATTATCGAGGAGCAAGATGAAACGAGCACTAGATCAGTGTTCAGTGATATTTCCCATAGAACAAGATCAGAGAAAGAAATATTTGTCAAGAAACTGGATCTACCTCAATGACCACATCTGCATCTCTAAATTGCTCGTAGTCAAGAACACCGGACAGTAGAGAAATTTTCTTGTCATAATCCTCTTTAGTCATTCGCCCCTTCTTGACAAAACTCTGCAAATTGACTGAACAGAAAAGAAAGAATATATGATAAACTTCAAAGACAATCTCAACAGAAGTTTCCAATGTAAAAAGAACTCACCTTTAATTCTGTTTATACCAGTATTCAAGAACTTCTCATTTACTTCTTTCAAGACTACCACAATGTCGCTCAGTATGAACGCAGTAGCAATTCCGGATCCCATTAGACCTCCCCCAACAATAGCTGCCTTTAGTATCATCCGTGGTGTCAAACCCAAGTTGGTAATATTTGGTATCTATTACAGCATGAGACAGTCAGATAAATGAATGCATACATCATGGTAAACCTCTAACTTCCAAGAAAAGCTTAGTTTCCATTTAATATTTATGGTCCTATACCGACCTTATGAACATTTTTTATCAGTAGATGCAAAAGGAGCTTACCTGTAATAAAGGAAAACCAAAATACAAACATCCGGAAGTTTGTGCACACATTACATTCAGATCATAATTTTCATCTTATAAAATGAATAAATATGTGTACTGCAGTTTATAGTGTGCTGACCTTCAACTAATTACACTGAAAGGAATATAAGAACGATCGTTGTGCTTTGGTTTTACTGGAAGCCAATAACTAAATAACACTAACTTCTGAGGGTGGATAAAAGCAAGTATGAGAACAAACATTTCCAAGGCTTTAACCTTGCAGTTGTACCAACCTTTGAAGTCGCGCGTTGGGCGAAAAAGACGTGTCTTAAGCTTTTGCTTGTTTGAGACTGCTCAAGCATTTTTCCAGAAAGCACTTCCTGTCAATTGTCAAAATAAAATATTGAAAAGCACTAAGAACCACTAAGGGCTTATGGTAGATACTCCACAATGTAGAACTACCTAGTGATTTACCTTCATGAGGGCGGCACGAGGGTCAAAAAGAATTCCTTCTTCAATAACATCAATGCAAACTAACGGATGTTGAAGATTAGCAGCCTGTTTTAGGGCTTGAACTCTCGCAAATTTAAGAATTTTCTTTGCTTCCACAAGATCTGTAAGTCTATCAGTTCTTAGGAGACTCTTTAACCATAGTCTTTTTTGTTCAAGGATTTCCAGAGCACAAGAACAGGCAGTGCTGACCAAATTATCAGCCGAAACTATGGAATCAACCAAACCGAATTTGTGAGCCTCTACTCCTTTTATAGACTTTGACATCTACTAAGAAAAGACACAAGTACTCATGGTCAACACACAACACTCTAATAATTTTCTTGCATGATCAACACAAGGAAAACAACTGTGCATGCGTTGCACTTGTAATGTACAAATCAGCCATACCAGCATCATCTCGAGAGCTTTTTTCAGGCCAACAAGGCGGGGCAATCGTTGTGTTCCTGCAGCAGGTGAAGACCTTTCAATCAACATAAAACAAGAAAAGAAAAATTAAGCAGCCTGTGATTTTAGCAGAGAAATCAACATGCAAGGAGCTGTCTCTTGAACTTGCTGTGGAACATCTTTTTTATACCTTTCCTTTAAAATGGTTATGTATCCAGTAGATGGTTAGCTGTATGCTAGAGCAGACCGATAAGCAAAAGAGTGTTTTTAACAGATTACATGAAGTTCCCTTTCTTTAGTTTCTCTCATATGTACACTGTGGATTATGTTTATTGGATGGAATGCCTCATGCCTGAGCAGGCCTAGTTAGTTTGAGAAGTCATAATTCTACATCTACAGTGTCCAACATAGGGCAATTGCTTATGGGGTTGAATCTCTTCCATCCTATGGCATATGGATCTACCATTCTTCTTTTGCTTCCTTTGTATCCCATAATTAAAATAGAAATATGAATAAGAACACGGTAGCCTCCTTCCAAAAGGAGACAGGTGCAACGCACAATGTACTCATGTTTAGACCAAAGATAAAAAGTACACACAGGGGAGTATGAGCAAATATAATATGACATGCAAGACCATGCTGAGACTTGAGAGTACCTCCCATTCCAGGAATGATACCAAGTTGAAGTTCAGGTAGTCCTAATTGAGCTGACGGTGTAGAAACGCGAGCATGGCAAACCTGCACAAAAAGAAATTACAGTGTTGAGAAAATAGACACTTCTTTGAAGAAGCCCAAAAGGTCTAAGCATAATCCAACTAATACAACCTAAACATACCATTGCAAGCTCTAAGCCACCACCTAGAGCAACACCATCTATAGCAGCCACTGACGGCTTCTGAGCATCTGCAGCAAGTACTTAATGATGAAATGTAAGAAAAATATCTACTTGTTGACAAACTTGGGTTAGACGAAGAGTAGCATAAGTTACCTTCCACTACGCCAGTCAGAAAATCAATAGAAAAGGACCCGGGCTTCTCATTTTCTGGGTGGGTGGGGGGAATACAAAGACTTAGCAAGAATTGAGCAGTGCAAGAAAATAGCCAATGTACCACCTTGTTCTTACTTGGCTTATTTCCGAATCCATTAATATCAAATCCACCAGAAAACCTCCCTTTGGCTCCTGCACAAAGTGTAAAACACTAGAAATACGGCACTTGCATAGGATGCCTGACAAGGTGATTCTGTAAAATACCAGTGAGAACGATGGCCTTGACATCATTCCTTCTTAGAGCTTCTTCATAGTTTCTCTGCAAGTCAGCTATGACTGAAGAACAGAAAAGATAGGCCTATCATTTTTTTTTTTGAGGAATAAGGCAGGCCTATCATGCCCACATTACTAATCCACAGAATTTGCCTACGCTCGGAAAATGGTTGAACACTGATGGATCATCAGTTTGTCGGTTAATAAACATAGCACAGGGAGCAGTGTTGCTATCTAGATTGCTCTAACAATCACTTCAGTTCAATAAATCAATTAGTTTCTTGAACATAATGAACTTCTTTTTAGTCCGTAGCAAAGCATGTTGTTTCTTGCTTGCATGACACAATATATGGGCATGAAGAAATGGGACGACCTCTAGAATCTAGCGATAACTACAACATACAGTTCTATATGTGGGTGGAGCAATGCTATTCGGTAATCTTTAGCGGGCACCAGGCAGAGCCATTCCGTTGCCGCAGTCATGGCCGATCGTATTATGCACATGTGGGGGCTACTGAAACGTGATGCGCAGATCAATTTAGGAAATTCCATGATCTTGGGACAAAACCGAAGAATTCCCCAATGCGCAGCAAAATTGCGCCACTAAACAGCACACTGCGCGCTCCAGCAGATGAGCCGGGCCGCTCCCGGCGATATGAATACCACGCGGATCTTCCAGAAACCGCGCGGAATCGAGGCCAAATCCGGCGGAAAACAGTCGGGAAGAATGGAGATATACCGTCAAAAGAGAGGGCGTTGACAGGCGGGTTGGAGATGGTGATGACGGCGACGCCGTCGTCGCGGACCTCCATGGTGGTTGCGCCCCTCGCCATCTCCGTCAGGGGCGGGGACGGCCAGCACAGGTGAAGTTGTTTTTTTTTGTAGTGAACTAGTGAAGCACTGCGCGTGTGCAGTCAATGGCTGTGTGTGTGTGTTTTTTCCGACAAATGCCAAAATGGGCCGTCGATTTCGGGGTAGGCCGCGCGGGAGCATATTCGTTTAGGCCGGCGGAGGTAACAAGGCTTCAAAGGCATCTAATGGGGATTCGGCTCCTTAAGTGCCTGAACAGGTAGCAGGCACTTGTGAATTTAGTAGCGCTAAATTATAAGAACAATATGGCCGCGCTATTTATTTATCACTTGATTTTTTATTTATTTTTAAGAAATCGTGAATTTAATATGGTTCATCGATTTTGAGACAAAAGTTCACAAACTTTATCGATTTGAGAAATAGTTAGAAAAGTTCACAAACTTAAAAAAGTTCACTGATTTTGGAAAACTTTATGAAAAAGTTTAATAAGTTCATCGTTTTCGAAAACAAATCATCATTTTTGAAAAAAAATCGTCGATTTTGAAAAAAAATTCATTGATTTTGGCAAAAAGTTCATCGACTTTGACAAAAAAAGTTCGTTGATTTTGAAAATAGTTCATAATTGTTTTTAAAACGTTCACAAATTTAAAGGAAAAATTTCACCAATCTTGAAAAAAGTTCATTGAATTTGAAAAAAGTTCATCGAATTTGGAAAAACGTTTATCGAATTTGAAAAACATTCATCCATATTAAAAAATTCATTGAATTAGAAAAAAGTTCATCAATTTGATGGTAAGATAAAACGAAAACAGAAAAAGAAATGAAAAATGAAAAACAGAAAAACCAAAGAAAAGATGATAACATAAAAAAACGATGAAACTTTGTGCATCAAGTTTCTGTGGTGGGGTGGTTACCATAGTGCGTAGTGTATCAGGAGATCCCCGATTCGATTCCCAGCTCTTACCATTTTTTTGCGCTTTGAAAAGCACACAAATGAAAGAGGCGGGAGGCAACGAAATGGGCCGAGCCCACTAACGCGGCTGCAAGCGCCGGTTTCCACAAAGAGTAATAACCGGCGCCTGCAGCGCCACATAGGTTTCACCTCTCCAATGACCCATGTACCTAAAAAACAAAAAGCTCATGCATCTTCAAACCCGAGCCACAAATTGGACATTGTGTCTGTTTGTGGACGACCTCGATAGAGCGCCTGCTGCTTCATAACGAAGTTTGGGTTCGTCACGACCATGGCTGCCACGGCCTTCTCGCTCGTGTGCTCGCCGTAGATCTAGCCCTCTGCTAGCTAGTGCTGCTTGAGGAGTAACATGTTGTAATTTTGTTCCTCCTGCGCCTGCTGGAACAACGACATAGGCGTGGGCTTCGGGTGCTCCTCAGGCATGACAACATTGAAGAGTGCCTATGCATGCTCCATCGTCAAGATGCCATGCACCGGCATGGGCTCCGCCATGGAGTCATCGTCGGAGCCAGTCTCCATCGTCGAAGATCTCCGCAAAGCTGGCCGGCATGATGGCCTATATCCGCCTGGCACGACGGCTCTGCCAGGCGGCAGCAAGGGCGTCCACCTCGTGCTTCTACTGGGTCAAGAGGCTCTCCCACAAAGCGTTCCCCCTCGTGGTGATGGCAGATGTGGTGCGCGGGAGGAAGATGTAGAACGGGTGGGTTGTGGTGTGCTGTGAGCCTGGTGTGACCGCTTTTAGATAGTGGATGTCGGTGATGCCAAGCATTCGGGTGCATCAATGCGGCGCCAGAGATGGTTTCTCTTCCGGCGAACCTGTTTAATGGCGCAAACAGAGAGACCAACGTTGAACGGGCATGGTAGATATCCATCATGTATTGCCCCGTAAACGTCTCTCCGACATTGAACAAGCGCGGACACCGAGGAAGCGGCGTTGGCGGCGCCCTTGCCCAACGAGGTGCTTCAATGCCAGTGCTAGCAAGAGGTCACGTCCGCCTTGGGCGGGCATCGATGCAGAGCGGGCGCTCTGGACCGGCACGAATGCACGCAACTGGCTTCGGGCAGGAAAGGGCGTGGGCAAGGGAGGATTCTTTGGGTGGGCCACGACTAGAAGAAGTGGGTGTGGCAGTGGTCCGCATGCCAGCAAAGCCCTTCCCCCCAATTTGTTTCTGGTTTATGGAAAAAAGCATGTCCGGACCGGTCAACAAACCAATACAGGATTGTGTTGGATGGCATAACACGCCCGGACCGTGCCATCCGGACGGGTGCGGGCGTTTTGAGGGTTGGCACTGGAGATGCCCTTAGGGGAAAGTTGCCCTAAAAAAGTGCTTCGACCTCAAAAATAATAATACGAAACCCATATATCAGTCCAACTTCCCTTTCATCTAGGGGAAGATGGCCCTTCCTGTAAAAGAGTCACGTGGGCACGCCACCACTGAGTCGGCCGCACCAGTTGTTTACCAGTGAGCTCGAGGATATCAAATTCGAAACCAAGAAGCTCACCAAGGTTGGCCTCATTTTCCAGGACTTGCTACCCGAACAGGCTCGCCAAGCCGATGCCAGCCAGGAAGAAGGAACGACGAAGATGCATGTATAAGGACTCCCTCAACCCCGTCAAGGATACTCGCTTCAGCAACTGGTGGTCGTATGGAGGACAAGTGTGTTAGATATCAAGCTCTATATGGACATCACCGCTATTCAAGAAGACATTGAAAAAGTTGCCGCCGCCTTCACCAACCTAGAGACCAGCCCGACCACGAGAAGGCCGACTTCAAAGTTTGAGGAAAGAAGTTATGAGGACTTTGGAGGCCTAGGAAAGGAGGCAAAGGAGATAGAACATGCATCAGCCTCAATACAAGAGTCATCCCAAGGGCCTACCAACATGTGTAGGTATCGGGCAACGAAGATGCCCGGGAAGAAAGTCATGTCTTGCTTCACAGGGGGGAGATACCCCTTATTTAAGGCCCTACGAGGTGCTCGGTAGGGGAATCATGCTTAGGCGTACGATGTTCCTCACCAAGACCAAGGCTCAAGAAAACTTTGTCACCATTCATGGTTACTACTCCAAGGGATGAGAGTACCATCCGGGCAAGATAAGAAGACTGACATCAACACTGATCAGGCCCTTTAAGAGGGGAAACAGAGGTCAAGAGATCGGGGGCCTAGGGGACTTGGCAAGTCCCAAACTAGTCGAGAGTTAGGGGGACTCCGGAAACGGTCATACTATGAGTGCCTCGTGCCCTAGGCACTACACTCTATGACCCTTTCTAGTCCAGGACACCATGGCTAAGACCGGCCGACAAGCAGGATGATCATCATTGAGAAGACACCCCAAAAGGATCTCGCTCCAAGGAACTCCCCTCAGCTATGCAAGGGGCATGCTCTCGTAGAAAGAGGCACATGGCCCCTCACTAGATCACATGCATTAATGACACATTGCATCTTCGAAGGTCTGACACTAGACCAAGCTCCATATGACAAGGATAAAAACATCATCGAACAAGGAGCATGTCTCGACCTTGATGCAACCGACATTGAGCCAAGTAAAAAGCCCTCATGCCCCGGCTCTGCCCCACCAATGGGTATATTTCATCATCCCCTCTCGCCAGGGGGTCCCAACTAAGGGTAAAATGGAAAGATGAGTCAACTTGATACTCTGAAGACCAGATGAAGAGTGTGTGAACTAGACGCAAAACAAAAAGAACAATTTCTTTGGCCAAGGGGCATGCCACCTGTCACATGCGAAGAATTACTAGATCGAATAGTTCGTCAACATGCAAGTTCTCAGAGAGACATCAAAGCTCTTCCCACCAAAAGGCGCACCTCCAGGGAGGAAGATTTCGTACTTAGGGCGTCAAGATTCTCCCTCATCATCATCGAGGGCACCCGCTTCATGGATGATACCAAGCCTCCGCGCCCGAGGCAATCCTTCTATGAGATGAGAATCCATGGCTCTAGGCAAAGAGCCAGTTGTATTGAAAGTACTGCTATACATTATTTCTATTATGTTATCACTAACTCGTTGCAGGCATGAGGAGAAGTTTCTAAGGTGAATGATGAGAACATGCTAATTCTCGGGAAAGCAGCAAACCTTGACGTCGGTTATTCACCCAACTTAGGGGCAATACTTTTGCTACACCTAGCACATCAAGAAAATCATGCACAAGGAGATATCGTGTGTGGAGGAGTGATCACCATGTTGGCCAACTCCCTTGGTCTCAACTACAATCACCTTCGGCCCATTGTTGGTAACAACCTTGTTAATATTCGTGTTATTACTAGCGCTGGAATGGTACTAGTTAGCCGTGGTCGTGATTGGATCAAAATTCCGGGAGTGGCATATTGTTGCCTACTCCTATGCCTAATCGTTTCTCCATATAACATGTGCAATTGCATTATGTGCCATAGGATGGAGATGCAACTTTTGACCAAGAAGGCCTGAAATCTGAATAGGTAGATGAAGAAGAACTCGCCACCGACGAAGAAGAGAAGCAACCCCAAGAGTAGCCACAACCATAAACCTGCACCACCTATGCAGATCTCTACTCTCCTGGGCTCCATCAATGATATGAGCAACCTCTCCTAGTCCCTTCGAGGCATGTTCCCTTACATGAGTTCAAGCTTCTCCAACTAGAGCCAAGGATGGGCTCCTAACCAGCCGCCACAATGATCCTGCTGGTTTGGGCTTGCAAAAGCTTAAGCTTGGGGGAAGTCACTACCATGTCTACATCAAGATGTGGCGTTGTTTGAATAAATTGTAATGAGGTTGTACTTAAGCTCATGGAGCTTCGAAATACTCGTGTTGGTTTGTCCTAACACTTTGCTTGTTATTTGCTTTCATTTTTCTTTTTGCCTTTGTGATTTTTCGTTTGCAAGTTAGTTTTCAAAAACACAAAAACCAAAAAATAGAATAAGATTTGCTTTGTTCTTGTTCTTTTTACACCTTGGAGTCTGTTTGCATTTTTGTTTTCAGAGGAGTTGATCTACGCTGGACAACGATGAATGCAAGAATAAGGAAGAGAAGTGTGTAAATTCACAATCTTGAAGGTATGTCCTACAACTCCCGTCTTTCGCACTTAAAATACTTAGTGTAGATGTTTGACGACCTGCAAGTGCACAGGGCTATTGTAGCACTTTCGTTGTGATAAATAGAGTGTCGAACCCACAAAGAGCTTATAGGAAGGCACCACAAAACCCGCAACGACGTTGTCACTTTCACGCAGCCACGTATGCACCCAAACCGGAGTTTGGAAATATTCTATTCTGTCATTGCTACGAAAACTAGACAAAAGGGTAATTAACTAAACTACTAACAAGAAGGTAAAAACAGTAAATAAAATATGCTAAGTTAGTAAGGATGGTCCTTGAGTAGTAAGGCGTTATTGAGGGTTCTGGAATCACTACCGCATACAAACTATCGTATCCTCTAGTAACTGGTCAAATGCATAAGTGGCGGAGCCGGGTACAATACACGTTCTACTCTAACGCAGACTTCATGCCATGCACGCCACCATCATAGTCTCCCCCACAGGGGTACAATTCATGATAATTCAGGGTTACCCCATGGACGCAACCTCTCTAAGGGTTCTCTGTAGCCCCCCTATCAATTGTGACGGCGAGGAATCAAAGGATTTACTGTCACCTCTAATTACCCCGACGCCCCAACCCTTCACAATGACAGTAGCTCCTCTACAGTCAATCATGACAATGGTGCGAGTGAGGCCTCCTCTCAACACTCATGATAATACTAACACTACAGGAATCAGGAATTTTGCCATCAGGCTACTACAGACGGCAAAGGCAGGATTACAGACGGCAAAGATTTTGCCGTCAGCCCATGACGGCAAACCATGTCGGCATACACTAAGTCATCAAAAATTGCCGTCAGCCCATGACGGCAAACCGTGTCGGCAAAGATTTTGCCGTCAGCCGATTTTGCCGTCATCGAAAATTGCCAGACGGCAAAAAAAGCGTTTAACAGAACGACCCGACTGACGGACGGCGCCAGTGCCTTTGCCGTCAGCCAGAATCCATCTTTGCCGTCAACCTCAAATATCATAGACGGCAAAGAATTTTTTTATAAAAAAAATATCTAATCTGTCCAGAGGGGAACGAACTGACGAATAACACCACAATATCCATACACACTGCTGTTCCAAGAATCAGCAACGAAGGAAATAATTTCACTATACATAACTATTCATCATCACTTGTTAATCCACAAAACTACTGCGTTTAACAAGATGAGTGAATTACACACGAACGGATTACACTCCAGGGTACATAGTTCGATCCGGAGTACACCGACGCGCCACCGACGCATGAGGAGCTCAAGCCGTTCGTCGCCGCGCTGGAGCTCGCCAACCTCGTCTGGGCGCTGGATCCATTGGACCCCGCCAACTCCGTCGATGCCAAGCCCCACGGCTGACAGAGGAGAACAAAGGACGTGGAATCCCGCGGCACGGGAAGGTGGCAGCGCATGAGAGCAACGGAGGTGGAGGCGGGCGCCTGCTGGTGGTCGACGGCGAGCGGCGCGCGAAGCCGGCGGCTTCTCGGGTTGACAGGTGCCGGGGCGAAGAGGGGGAAGGGGTTAGGGCTGATGGCACTGGGGAGTAGGGCCGACCATGTGTGGCGGCTCAGGGCGACGGGGGAGCGCCGGGGGCGCCCTGGCTGCCCGCGTGCGGCTGCTCGGGGCGGTGAGGGAGGGCCCAGGCCAGCGGCGCCATGGCCGGCCACGAGTGCTACTCGGGGCGACGAGGGCTGGGGTCGAAGAGGGGGAAGTGGTCGGGGCTGGCGGCTTGGGGCGATGGCGGAGGGCCAGGGCCGATGGCAATGGGGGATGGTTCAGTCCGGCGGCGCCATGGCCGGCCGCGTGTGGCTGCTCCGGGCATGGTGGGAACTGGGAGTCGGGGCGCGTGCATCGTGGGCTGGGATATGGAGAGACGTGGGTGGGGTATGTTGTTGGGGCGCGTGCATCGTGGGTTGTTGCGTGTGTCTGACGGGCGTGGTGGAATGGGGCAGGCTGGTGTGTCTGAGATCTTGCCACGTCAGCGATCCACGTGATCGATCCGTGTGCTGTGTTCCTTCTTTGCCGTCATCAGTTTTTATTACAGATGGCAAAATATGTCTTTGCCGTCATCAGTTTTTTTACAGATGGCAAAATATGTCTTTGCTGTCATCTATTTTTTTACAGACGGCAAAATATTTTTGCCGTCTACAGTTTTTATTACAGAAGGCAAAATATGTTTACGCCGTCAGTCATTCTTTGCCGTCAGCAGTTGACGGCAAAAGTGGTCTTTGCCGTCATCCACGACGAAAAGCTGACGGCAAAGATCTTCACAGACGGCAAATTACCTGATTCCTGTAGTGTAACTCGAATCAGGAACATGTAATATTGGATCATACCAAGAATCATATAGGGTTCAACCATATCCTCAAGTACTAGTACAACTACTCAAACATATGCATGAAGGTTAGGGACATGTTGCAAGCCGGCATCAAGCCGGTGTAGGGAGAAGGCATGGTGATGATGGCAACGGCGCGATGGTGATGGCGGCCGCTCTCGAGGTGATGGAGATGGGGGCGCCATCTATGGTGGCGGCACCGACGCGAGGGCACCGGTCCAAAGGTCGGTGCTCATGGTGGTGGAGCCTCCTCCTTCTTCCCTTGGTTGTCGTCCCTTCTTCTCAAGTGTGGAGTAGCAATGGAGATGGGTTGTGGATGAATGAGATGATATATAGATGAGATGGATGTGGCGGCTAGGGTTGAGGAGGTGTATATAAGGAGCCTCCCTAGCCTCCTCTCTTGATGGGCTTCATCCAAGGGCTCTAGATGAGCCAAATCCTCTCTCAATGTCTTCTTTACGAGCCAAGGATCTTGTGGGATCGAACGGGGACAAAATCGATAAAGAATCCCGTCTGAAAGGGCAACTTTTGAATTTGTATGCACATCAAACGACCGCCGAAACGAGCGCGTGCGGTCGTTCGAAAGGCCGTCTTTCTCTTTGTCCTCCTCCGGTAAATCGGTTGCAACTTCTTCATACGAACTAGGAATTTGACGTTCTTGGGCTCGTTAGATTCATATGAATGACGCCAATCCATTCCTGGTCTTAGATCTTGATTTGGAGCACTTTGGAAAAATCACCTTTTCCAACCTCTGGAATGGCTAAGTCTGGCCCCTGGGTGACTCCGTATCGAACCCATCCTTGGTTCTTTCATCGTGCTTGGTCCTAGGTTACTCCAAAACACCTGTAGACACAAGAAACCAAAGAAATCTAATAAAAACTCAATGAAACGCTAAATATGCAATGCTCATAAGGGAAAGTTTAAATACCAGTAATCATGCATAATGGACAACT
>CBMN010758969.1:0-16786 GCA_000582825.1 Hordeum pubiflorum
ATGTTACTCTAACCCTCTCTCTCTTCTTTAATTATCTGCCACATCAGCATGTTTGCTAGTCCCAAGTGCATGATACTAGCTAAGTTACTCCCACTATTGCCACCCTCAAGCAAGGAGAAAGGAGATCTAAAAAGTGATTAGCGCTCACCCTAGTTTAACCAATATAATAAAGGAACCTATGCTTGATAAACAATTCCTTGACTTTGTACCTAGAAGTATCATGATTGAGAATATACTTGTTAAAACTCCTAGGAAATCACGTTGCTTGATCAAGGAATTGAATAAAGACGTAATACTTAAAGCTATGCATTATGCCTAGTTAGGGGCATTAAAAAATCTCTACTCCTAAAGTGGACTTGATAGTCTTCGTTCCATGTTTTTTTCGTCTTAGGCGACCGCCTAGCAAGGAGAAAGGAGATCTAAAAATGACTTGCGGCCGCCTAGCAGAGTCGTCGTGCCAGCCGGATCGAGGTCGGCATGCCGGCCAGCTTGCCCGAGGTCTCCAACGACCCCGCGATGGAGACAGACTCCGACGACGCCGCACCAGAGAGCGCGCCTGTGCATGCTGGCTTCACCATGGAGCAGACGCTGACACACTTGAACGCCGCCATAATAGAGGAGCAGTATGCGTTGGCGCCTATGTCGGCATTCCAACAACAATCGCAGTAGGAACAACGACACAACCTATTCCTCCTAGAGCAGCACAGGCTGGCGAAGGGCCAAATTGACGATGAGCACGGTAGCAAGGAGGCCACGGCGAATCCGAATCATGCGATCTACGAGGTCGTCCGCGCTCAAACCGCCGCTCGCCAAGAAGCGGCCGACGTGGAGGCGTAGCTGCAGGCGATCGCAAACGAGAACAACGCCAGCTGCACCTTCTACGCCCACCGACAAACTATAGAGCGGCCTGGTGGGACGATGACAACGCCAGCGCCACCATTTTCATTGTGGATCTCATGTCCATCGACGACAAACAATGCGCAGAATCCTCCGAGGATGAGTAGGACATGGGAGATGGCAGGGTCTTGTATCCCATGTGAGCCAGTTCATCTCCCATGGTCTACTTTTTATTGGAGACCGCAGCTTCACTTCATCGGTCTTACCATCGGTGCTTATGAAGACGGTGGATGGAGGACGACAAAGGTTTGGATTGGTCGGAACTTTTTTTTCTCTAAATGTTCGGAATGCATTGAGAATTCACCGTGCTTATATGAATGTCGTCTATTTTGTATGAAATTTATGGTGTTTATATGAATTTTCGTCTGGTTAGTTTAATTAGTTGTTGAAATGTAGAAGAAGAGCGGTTGAATGGGGGACCTTTGACATGAGTGTGTGTGGACGTTGACTATGCACTAAGCTGCATTTGTTTTTCCGAGCAACGTGGGTCGGCACCAGTGGCAGGCTGCGCCGGCCCGCGCATGCACCCACCGATGCACCGCCTGGCATGTTCCCCGGCGCCGTGCCCCGCGACACGCGACTCGCAGCCGCCGTCCGCCGACCAGGTAGGCACACGCACGCGGCGGGCACGGGAGCCGGCATCCAATGACCCGCCCCGTACTAGTTGGTGGTGCCGCAATCGCAATCGCGGTAGGGCCTCTCCTCCTCCTAGCCCGGACTTCGGTGTCTTAAGGTACCTGCCTTTGTGTGAGCCCAACAAATGACTGGCCCATATGTCAGTGACCCAAAGACAGGTGACTTTACGGCACTGAAGCAGCGTCCTCCTGGCCCGTTCCACGGTCGAGCGTGTGAGGTCACGGCTCCCCGGCCCGGGCCCCGTGCCAATCAGACACCCACCCCAGTCCACGCTCGCCGACGTCCACGTAACAACAAAAACAACTCGCTCAACGGGGACGCGATAGAGGAGGAGGACGAAGAAGAAGAACGAATACCACGCACGCCACATCACCCCCCACCCAGCGCAACTCGCATTCCTTCCAGCTCCGATAAGCCACCATCCAGGATCAGCATCATCTTCCTTCGCAAACAAACAAGTCCACCACAAATAATTGGGCCGAGTGGGCGAGTAAACAAACATTTTTCAGTATTTTTCTGTAGCCCCGGTGGACGACCTCCCACTCACGCAGCCCGTTGTCGTCGTCCTCGTCGTGGTCGTAGGGCCCTTCTCCGCACCGTACGGTTCCCAAGTCTACCCTCTCGTACTACGTACTTGTCTGCCTTCCCGGCCACATCCAACACCAGAGGTCGGAGCTCCATTTTTCCACGCGCGGACTCCCAGCACTGACTGACCACCGGCGACGGCGCGCATCGTCTCCGCACCCGCAGCAGCAGCGACGACGGAGGCGTACAGGCCTCTCTCTCTCCTCTCCTCTCCATACGGTGAGCGCTCGTCCTTCTCCTCCAGCTCCCGCGCCCACCTCACCGCGCGCACGGGCATCGCCTTTCCCGTGCGCCCCTCTTTACATTCTTTCCCCCGCTTTTTCCTCCCGCTCCGCGTGATCCTGATTCGATTCGGCCCGCCAATCGGCTGCCTCCGGCGGTTGTTTCATTCCCTTTCGTTGTTCAGATTCGATCTGGGCGCGTGCTCTGATGGCGTCAGAGCAGGAGAAGAACAGGGGGAAAGAGAGGCGTGAGACGAACGGCCTTTGAATCCCGCCGGTAGCCGCCAGAGAAACAATACTCCTACTCCTACTCCTACTCCTACTCCACTCACCACCGTCTGCTTCGGGGCGACGCATCTCGTCGCTTTCCCTTCCCCTTTCCCTGTGAGCGAGCGGCGTGTCGCGGTCGCCGCCGCGCTCTCCCCATTCGCCCAGACATGTACGGCCAACTGTTCGGCCCTTGCCTTCGCCTTTCCCCGACCGACCGATCGGCCCGCCTTTTCTCCATCGTTCGGTAGATTGATTCATTCATTCCGCAACAAATCTGGTAGGATACCCCGACCCGATACGCACAAGGAGGGATCTTTCTTCTTCGTCTTCTTCTTCTTCTTCTTCTCCTTCTCCTGATTTGTAGTGCTGTTTCTGAGTTTTTCAATCCAACAAACTGATTCAGGTTCAGGCTAACAAGGAGGAGGAGGCGATTGGTGGTTGAATCTGGTGGGATGGCGAGTCGGAGTCGACCGCGACGTAGCAGCACGCATTCCGCTGGGAGGGACCAAATGCGGATCCTGTTCTAGCATCAGGTTCTCATACGAGTCCTCTCTGATCCAGTTCTTGCTGCAAGTTCGTGACCGCCCTGCGGCATCCTCGGATCTGGTTTGGTCGAGATTTTGTGGAGTAGATGGACGAGGATGAGTACTCTTGGGTGCGCCGCACCAAGTTCTCGCAATCCATCGTCAGGTCTAGCTCCGGTAGGGGCTCCTTCGACGAGCAGTTCAGCCGCCGTGCCCTGTCGATGCCGAAAGGGTTTGATTCAGAGCTCAAGAATCTGCAGCCGAGGGCCAAAGGGGCGGCCTCAAACCCGGCGAGGCCAGCGATTCCCAGGGCAAAATCAGCAGCTGGCCAGGCAGACCGGAAGCCGAAAGATGTTGTGTTTTCAGATGTTCAGTTGCAACAGCATGGTGCTGTTAGTGGTGGCTCAATGAAAGAAACGTCGACGAAGCAGGATTGCCGCGAGCTTGGACCGAAGGGAAATGGCCTGAGCTTGAAATCCCTGGACATTCCTAATCGGCGTATTGTCCGGGGGTTGAATGATGGAAGCTCAGAAAACAGGCTGGAGTTCTCTTTCCACTCTGAGGAGCAAAGCTTGAGGTTGCAGAGGGTGTGTTCTAGCCCAGGTCCTTACTTTGCAAAGGATGCAGGTCTAGCCGGCGATTCCAATCCACGGAGTGTATCCTTTAAGGTTGCTGGTGATGGATCAAAGCCGAAGAAGAGAGCGAAATCCCCCATCCCGACGCGCGTCATCTCCGATGTTTTTAGGGAGGCGAAAGCTGCCAGTAAGAGGTTCTCCTCTCCACAGCGGCAAAGGAAATCTAGCTCCATTCGGTTGCTGGATGATAGTCCCCCTTTTGCCTTCTCTTCGACAAGAGTAGCAAGCAAATTGGTAACTAAAAGGGCCTCTTCCTGGCCAAGGAACTCCGAAGCTAGAGTTGCAAAGGTCGCTGCGCTGGATGTACTTGAGAAATGGACGGTCGACCGCTCACAGTTACTCATTGGCCATAGATTTGCATCGGGAGCTTATAGTCGTCTGTTCCATGGAATCTACAAGGAGCAACCTGTTGCTGTCAAGTTTATCAGGCTACCTGATGATGGTGAAGACCCAGAACTGGCTGCTCGGCTTGAGAAGCAGTTCACTGTCGAAGTTACGATTTTGGCCCGGCTCCAGCATCGTAATGTCATTGAGGTAACGACATGAATTTCTATATAAATTTTCTTTTGTTGTTTTCTAGCTATCCATTGCCCATGAGTTCGCATTTGTTTCTTCGTTAGAAAACAGTACGGTACCAGCATGTCATTTTGTCTTTCTATGTATTCATGGAGCTGGCCATACTTGAATTTGGGTATTTTGTGTTGTTGAGTCACTATGCAGCACCCCTCAAATCATTAACAGGTGCAACATGCATTATCTTCCGCAGGGGCATTACTCGAATATGTTCCAACCGCGTGAGCCTCAACTTTGGTCTTCTGTATTTCTTGTATTTCTGCAAGCATGACTTTGCTGACAATAGATAATCCAGGGTATTTCTCCCTAATGACATATACAAGGAATATGCTCACTGCAATGCCAAGTATCTTCCCCCCTGCCACAAAAAAAAAAAAGAAGAAGAAATATCTTCCCCTGGAGATGACAAGTACACGAGTAGGATACTAGTCAATGTCTTTGACTTGGACATAACTATCTAACTGCTCCTGTACCCATCAGTGCAATCAATGTTGCCACAGTTGTCAAGCTCATAGCCTGTATCACAAAAAACAATAATAATAATAATAATAATTTCCTTCGCTTGGTATTTGACTACCTGGACCATGCACCTGTATTTATGTCATTATTTTAAAAACAGCACTGTTAGTATAAGAAAGGCAGTATCATTGGACTGTAGCTACATTTCATCATGTTGGTTCTCTATATTTCAGTACATACTGTAACAAAGAGTTGTTTTTAATCCATTCACAATATTTTATGTAGCTGGTTGGAGCATGTAGCTCTGCACCTGTCTTCTGTGTCATCACTGAGTTCCTGCCTGGGGGTTCGTTGAGATCTTTTCTGCGCAAGCTGGAGGGCAAACAACTTCCTTTGGACAAGATTCTCTCCATTGCCCTGGACATTGCGCGTGGTTTGGAATATGTGCATTCGCAAGGCGTAATCCACCGTGACGTGAAACCTGAGAACATTCTGTTCGACGCAGAATGTTGTGCAAAGGTCGTTGATTTTGGAGTAGCTTTCGAAAACGTTTACTGCAACACGTTGGAAGATGACCCGGGCACATATAGATGGATGGCGCCGGAGATGTGTAAGCGCAAGCCATATGGTCCAAAAGTTGATGTTTATAGTTTTGGCCTCGTCTTGTGGGAACTGGTTAGTGGTTCCATTCCATATGAAGAGATGACTCCACTCCAAGCAGCTTATGCAGTTGTCAATAAGGTATTCACTATCTTCCACTTTTGTTTCATTTTTTTTGTTTCCGCCGTAGTGAGGAAATTTCCCAAAGAAACATTCAGTTTACTCACTTGACAATTCTGCACATGAACTGTTTGCTAATGGATGACAAGCATATCATTTCAGAACTTGAGACCGGCTGTTCCTTCGAGCTGCCCGACACCGTTGCAACAGTTGATGGAGCAATGCTGGTCCGCTCAACCTGAGAAGAGGCCCGTTTTTACTGAGATAGTTCAAACCCTTGAAAATCTCAAGACAGCTCTCGATAGAGATGGAACCATTGAGAAGACCCCAACCCCTAGCTGCCAGGAAGCTGCTCAGGAGCAAAACAAGAATAGGCTTGCCAGCTGGATCCTAAAGCTCTCATATAGCCCACCGGATTTCTCAGGCCCCCCGCCGCCGAAGCTACTGTGATTATGTGTCTTCCTCTTCCCAGAATGTGTTCTGTGGTAGGTCATAACTCTGTAAATCAATTTTTCGTTGTATATAAAACACAAACTACACGAGACACCCTTTTTTTTTCTTTACATAACTCAATAAATATATTTTTCTGGATTTTGTCTCTGTTTTAGAAGAAAAACCATCTCAAAAGAATAGAAGAAAATCTTGCTTGTATGGTATCAGCTACAGCTTGACTTCTACTCCCTCCGTCCCATAATGTAAGACGTTTTAGTGTAAAAAACGTCTTATATTATGGGATGGAGGGAGTGCCATCTTTTAGTATATGCCGAAATCACAATACAGGAGACAAGGATTATGCTAAAGTTCTTACAAAATAATCTTACAATTAAGTAAGTTTGACGACTGTGATTAAACGTCCCTCTGCTGGTGTCGAAGCCTCAAAATATAAACAAGGCTCGTGTACTAAGCTTGGTAGAAATAGAATGCCCCACTCGTAAAAAAAAGGAATAGAATGCCCACATGAATGAATATAAGCAAGGCTCATATACTAAGCTTGGTAGAAATTGAATGCCCACAGGCCTTCACGCAACTACAACGCTGATCACCAAATCAACCACAAATGTCTGGACCGGATGGTGGTTACCTAAATTGTGTTCGAACCGGACATCTGAAATTCCGCAAACAGACGAAACTGGTTGGAGGTTTGTGGGAGTTCGGATGTCCGCCACGTCAGACATCGACAACACGGACCCACTCAAAACCCTCACTTCCGTCACGCCTGCTTCGGCTTGACCGCGTTCACTCCGGTGGCATCCCGCCTACTCTCATTCATGGTGGCACAACGACCAAGAAGCATGCTACGGCTTTAAAGTTTGTCGGGATCCTCCTCCGCAAGGCGCACCCCCCACAATTGTCTTCCTCTCCCACATATCCACCGACCGCCGCACACCACCACACATTCGGCCGCCGCGATGGGCAAGAAATCCGGCACCGAGAAGTGGTCACCGGCGAGTGAATTCGGATCCGAAGACGGCTCCGGGTCCAATTGGCGCCACCACCCGCAGTCTCCAGTGGCCTCATCATTCATGACTTCACTCCCCGCCATCATGTCCGTTCTCATGCGGACAGACAGGCTGGCACTCTCGGAGGAGGAGCTGACGTTGGATGAGGAGCAGGAGGCCACCCTCATCGCCGAGGAGGAGGAGGATCGTCGTTATGGACTATAGGTCGCATAAGAGGATCATGCCATCCCTCAATGAGTATTCAGACTCGAATGCCAAAACACACCTCATTGTGTGGGATATCCAACACGACTATGTTCAGATCCCGTATGAAAAGGAGGAGAGACCTTGCCAACGCAACTCATATCGGCCACCACAAGATCTGGATCGGACGACGATGACTCGGACAACGATGGAGGTGCCGGTGGCCTCGGAGGCCACCCCTACGAGGCCACTGGCCAGTTCGGATTAGTTTAAATCCAAGTCAAACATGTTTAAATTGCATCTGTTTGGTTGTAATATATAAATACACATCCAAACGACAGGTATGAAATCACCTCCTGATATACTGCGGAGAGCCAAACAAGATGCATAACGTGGCTCTAATCTTGGCCCAATCGACATGGGCTCTACTGGGTTAAGAACAACATAAGGCCTCCTTTGATTCATAGGATAGGAATATCATATGAAGTGAGATGACATGCGTCTCAACTCCTATAGAGAAAGATATTCCTTTGATGCGTAGGATATGATTTTTTTTTCATGAAGTCTAGGCTAATATTTTATTTCTCTTCGAAATGTGACGGATTGGTTCCTATCCTACATAAAAATAGGAATTCATTCCTACAAACCAAAGGGTTCCTAGGAATTTTTACTTTGAAAATCATATTCTATAAAATTCCTACAAACCAAGGAGGCCTAAACTCGAAAAAGCAATGGACAACAAAACACGCATAGAGAGCCATCCAGGCCAGCCGTGGAATGAGTGCACAACACAACGCAACACAAGGGAAGATAGACAAGTTGGTCTGGGGCCACAAATCACCCTACTAGAAGACTCATGCCCAGTAGCTACCTAGAGATACTCCATCTAAATGCCGACCACTCTAATTCATTGTATTGGAGCCTCTATAGCTGGGCAACTCAAACGCCCTAGTGGATGGCCCGGTCACTAACCGGTAAAAAAAAAAGGAACCGGACGGGCGGCTCAAACGTCCGGGCTGACCGGCACCCCTCATATCCAGTTCAGATATGGGGCGGATATGAGGAGGCCCGGGTGTAACAACCTATATGTAATGCCTACAATATTTGTATTAAACAATATTAATGCTATGTTATGTTGATGTTGCCTTTTGTCATTGCTTTCAATCATGCATAATATTCATCATTGTTTAGATTGTGGCATATTTAATTTTGTTGTGATCATGTGTGCAACTCCATCTTCTCCTCTTCCAACTTGCATTTTTGTATCTTGCTCTTCCCAACCTAAACCCTTTTCAAGTATTAAACCATGTCCCTAGTTCCATTCTTTCAAAATTATCGAATTATTGCAAGTGACATTTTTCTTATCACAGATTTTTTTCACTAATTTTCTAAAACCCCTAAACCATGCCAATATACACTCCTCCAAAGTTCAGCTCTTTTGGAATTGTTTGGTTGGGCTTTGGATTTAATCAAGTTTAAAATAATTCAAACTTGTTTAATTTTTCAGTCTTTAAAATTACCAAAACCAATTTTATTAAATTGAGCATAAATCCAAGATTCCAATAATATTTTTATGTCTCTCATATTCTTCCCCAAACTCCGTGGCCTTTTCCGTTTGTAAAACTGTTTATTTTCATAAACAGAAATTGTAAAAGAGGAAAAAGGCCTTAGCCCCACAACCCGCAGCTACCTGGGCCTCCCTTCCCCCGAGCCAGCCCAACCCAGCACTGCTAGCGGCCACCTTCCCCGCCTCCACGCCGTCTTCCTCCTCTAGGAAGCAGGAGCCCCATCATCCTGAGGGAGAGCACGGAAGCCATGGATGGCGTTCGCCCCCCCACCTCCTATAAAATCAGCGCGGTCTCCCTAGGGTTCCACCCCTTCCTCGTTTTCCCTAGCGCCGCCGCCACCTCTCTCTCCTTCCCTCGCCTCGTCCTGTTTTGCTCCCGTGAGAGAGAACCGAGAGGAGCAGGAGCTCGTCGTTGTCGTCACGACCGGAGGGCGGAAGGTCCCCCTCCGTAATGTATCATAGGGCCCTTACCCGTCCTCTACCGATCCCCGACAGTAGTTGGTCGGACGCCTCTCTACGGAGCCCGCGCGGTCGTCGTCTTCCTCACTTCCTCAGGAACCGGGAGCTCCCTGACTCGGACAAGCTCGCTCCCTCGCCCTCTCCGTCGCCTCCCGATCCTGCCTTTGCCCCAGGTAAGGGAGGTACTTCCCTCTTCCTCTCCACCTTTTCCCGTGCTCTGTAGACCACTGTGTGCCTCGTCCATATCGTGCCAAGACCACGCTCCCGGTAAACTCGATGCGCCCGTGCGCGTACCGGATGCCCGCGCCCCAGATCCGGCCTCTGTGACCTTTTCCTTTCGCCAAACCCCCACACCAAAGCTCCAACATCTAGCAGTGTCTATCCCCTCTGTGCCCACCCAGGAGGTCTAGGCATCAAATCCAGACCCCCCTTGTTCCGCTAAATTGGTATCCATTTTTCAACAGATGTAGCTTTTAAGCTGTGAATCATCTAAAAATGTGTCACATATGAATTTTGATAAGAATTATGTGATCTATTTGTTAGTGGCATTTTCATCCATGTCAGAATTATCAATATGTTGCCAGCTTCATTTGAAAGGTGCATCCTGATGTTAAACACCGAGACTATTAAAACTTGCAATATTTTCATGATGATAGCCATTGATTTATCGCACAGATGCGAATGCTTCATATATGAGTTTGGAACTACATCATGTGTACCTTAATTCCATGCCCATTTTTTCTATGTTAGCTTCCTATAGCATGTTCATATCTTGCATCCAAGTCAGCATGACAATGTTTTTGTTCCTCTGTATTTTTTGTCTGAAACTTCCGAATTTTTGGCAAGTCTGAAACTGTTTCTGTTTAGCCTTTTTGTGGTGGAAATTGTGCTTGATCTGTGACTCTTTTGGGTATATATCCTAAAGATGTTTTGCTATTCTCTATATAGACTACATCCACATACCAATTTCATGATAGTATCATCTTGTTAAGCCACTGTTTCATCTGCTCAAAGCAGGCAACTTAATGTTAATTTGTAAATTTCACCGATTTCAGTAAAACATGGCATTTTGTAAAATTAATAACTAAATATCCATGCATCAAATAAATACATGCCATATACATGAATTTCTCATTGTTATGTGTACTACCTGCCCATGTCTTTTGCATCATCACTAAAAAACATTAACATACTGTTTTGAGTAGGCAAAGTACCCCCGATAATGTTTCTGCCATTGTTTTGAGTGGACATCTCCGACGAGGATGATGCGTAGGCTAGTGTCATTTGCGTAGTATGTAAGTTTTATTTCATGCTTTGTATGAATCTAGGGAATGGAATATATTATGTGAGGTACTCCGATGTACAGCAGAGAATAAGAGGTGTGATTAGTCACTGTCGACGCGTTTGGTTGTGTCCGCGGGTGTTTGAGGGCCCGGATTTGATATCCGCACTCCAATCGCACAAACCAAAGCCTATTTTATCTATCGATTGATCACCACCGCCGTGGTCGATCGTCGCGTGAGAGATTTCCAAGGACGTGGCTGGATGGGTTCATTCACCGGAGCAAAGATCATTGAGGCCAACGCCCCTGCCCCAAGCACGTCATGAACCGCGCCAGCAGCAACGGTAGATCAGCGAAGCGAATCGGGAGGCTCACCGCGGTGGTCACACCCGTCTAAGATGCGGGTGCTCGTTTAGCGCTCGGTAAATGAACCCGCACCTGCATCCTGGCGGTTTTGATCACCGTGGGAGCAACCATAGGCTCCGACTGATTTGCTTACTACGTAGCTAATCTAATCAAGGTCGCTGGGGCAGGCAGCTCATGACGCGCTTGGACCCAAATACTCATTCCAACACGAAAATTCAATTCATAGGTTTTACATATGTATTCGTGGTCATTTCGTGGGCCAAGTGTGTAATGTTCGCCCTCATTTCGTCGATCGATCTCTCACGCGACCTCCACGGCGGCCCGGCCGCCGAAGTCGAGCGTCAGCATGGAGGCCCTGAACCTGCGCTGCTTCTCGCTCTCCGGGGAACCGGCCGTCACGGGGGCTCCGGCGGCCGGCAGGAGGCGGTCCGGCGTGCCGAGCCACTTGGCCTCCATGTACCGGCGCTTCCTCCAGGGCGCCATGTGCAGGCTGCTCTCCCGCGCGCACCGCTTCGCGGCGGCGCACATGACCCCGACCACGGCCCGCAGCTTCTCCGCCCTGCCGACGAACACCTCCGGGAGCGCGGCCACCAGCGCGCCGTACCCGGCGCCGCCGCGCGCCATGGCGAACTCGGCCCGGAAGCTGGGCTCGACCACCACCCGCACCGCCTTGCCGCTCCTCGTCGGCACCACCACGTCCACGTAGCTGTGCTCCCCCGCGGGGAACTCCGCCGAGCGCCCCCACCTGGACCTGCACACGGCGCTGTCGTACCCGGCGTCGCGGAGCCGCCGGGCGACGGACCGGAGCGTGCAGCTCCGGCATCCACCGCCGGCCGTCGTGCGGATCGCGCAGGAGCAGACGCCGGCTGCCGCGGTGGCGGAGCGCGTCTGCCTGACGGCCTCCTCCGTGTCCGCCCGGATCCGGCTCTCCGCCGAGCTCGTCTTGCCCACTACCTCCTGCATGCACGAATTTGTGACGACGAGATTAATTTACATGCCCGCGCCCAATAATGCAATCACAAACAAACGCACCAACCAATTCGCGACGGCTCCATCAACTTACATGCAAATGCGAGAGCTGCTCTGCCCAGAACGCGCTGCTCTCGGCGTCGCCGGCGCGGCTGGACCGCTCGTCGTCGCTGCAGTCGCCGATGGTGGTTTCGTCCTCCGGCCACCGCTCCCGCTCGGCCTCCTCGTAGAACCCCAGCACCATGTTCGACAGGCTCATCTCCTCGCCGGCCTCCGCCACCACCATTTCCTTGTGCTTGGCTGTGAATCTTGTGTGCGTGGCTCACGTTGCTCCGTGGTCAGCTGCCGGCTCCTTCCCGCCGGCTTATATACCCGGAGACGCAGGGGACGTGGCGAGGCGGCAATGGTGGGTACGGTGCTCGTGGGACCCGCGCCGAGTGGATGAGGCTGTTTGAGATAGTGTGGGGCCCAGTCGGTTGGGATAGTTGAACAGCACGATCACACGTCGGTTGATGACTTGATCCTCTGCGAAGCAACGCAGTGGCGCCGGCGCTCATGATTTACATGGAGTAGCAAATGAGATTTTGAAAGGAGTGAACTACACATACATCTTTACTGTCTATAAACATGGATGATGCGTCTTGGTCCTGAAATTCTTAAAACTGTTGTTTTTCGTTCCCAATCTATGTTAGAGCATCTTCAAAAGCTTCATTGTTCCTTTCCTGTTCTTTGTATTGAGGGAGTCAGGCCAAAAAACGAGCTTCACTGGCTTCTTTTTCTCTACTACCTCCTTTCCGATTCAGAAGCCTCATGCAAATCCTTAGGTCCATAGTTTAGAAGGTTCATACAAGTGACTGTGCATGCGTATATATGGGCATATGTGTGTGTATTGTGTTTCTAAAAAAGCATCCCCAATAATTGGCGGGAGTCACCCCCTGAAAAATAAGCTCCCGCGCCGCGTCTCCACCGGTCGCCGCCTCCACGTCGTGGAGGGTTTCGCTCCTGGCCGAGCTTGTTCGTGCTCCCTCGAGCCCGCTTCCCCTCCACCCTGCTCTCCTCTCGTCCGCAGTATCTCTTGGGAAGAAGAAGAAGAAGAAGAAACCAGACGCCCGGAAGTGTTTGATGAAATTTCTCAACCATGTGTTTCTTATTCCATGAAGAATCACTATTTTGTTCCATGCAATTGAATGGCCTGCCTATTGTTAAGATGAGCTCTCTTGTTGGATTGTTTTTCAACGACTCGGTCATCGTACTACAACAATGAATTTGATATGGTGGTGATTTTATATGCGAACATGATGACAAACAAAGAGGCCGGAGCATGGAGGTTCAGTGCTCGGGCATGTTGGAGTTCGTCGGATCAAACAAGCTGGGCATGATAAGTTTATGCATGATTTATTTTGGAGAGAATCAGGTGTTTGGGCATAAAACTTTACGGAGAAGGTTTCAAATGTCGAGAGAATTTCTCAAAGTGCACCGACATATTGAAGAGCGTGGGGGCATCAACAACTTTGTGATGACCATATTGAGCATTTGTGGGAGCTTCGTATGCAATAAACTTCTTCATACCATGTTTACTCTTATTCATTTGGACCATTATTTTGTTTGAATCTAAATTTAGAAGTTGTGTTTTTTTTTTGCATGATTATAAATTGTGGATTTGAAATGATGTTAGTTATGTGTGTTTGAAACATCATTATTTGAATTATCATGGTGATAAAATGGCATGTTAAGTAGAAAATCATATTATTGGGATGTATATGTTGTGTTTAATTAGTCATCTGTATTTAGGGATTTCGTTAAGTTGGTACTAGTATGTATAATAATGTTGATCTTCAAGTATGTGCTCGATGGCGAACCGAGCTTAGCTTAGATGGTTAGTTTTTTTGTAGTGGAACCAGCCTTCCAAAGTTCAAGTCTTAGACTTAGGCATTCGTTAATGCGCTCGTATTTTCTTAAATTTATTTCAGGCTATCCAAAAAGTCCTTCTTATCGACTAAGAAGGCTTCTGTGATGAGTTTGTCAAACTCAAGGTGTTGTGCCGGTTCAGTATCTGCGAGTGTGTGTGCGTATACGTGAACATATGTGCTATGTGCTGTACGGTGTCAATAAAAGTATGTGCTCGATGAAGTTATTTTTTAGACGGGTGGGTGCTGGATGAGTAGGTCGATCATTTTGCTGCACGTTAGAAAATGTTATCGAATCCCCGGCGCCGTGGGAAAGGAAAGGGGATCCGTCGCCCACGTTCGATCCCCCGCGTCCCGGTTCCCTCCCTCCTCGTGGCTCCATCCAATAATGCCTCCTCGGCGGGGCCCTGTCCACGGCGTGTGCGTGCAGCGCCAGCTCCTCCAGCTGCTCGCTTCATCTTGGCTCCACAAGAGAGAGACCGACCGCAGCGTCTGCGAGCACGCGACCGCGACGCCCCGACCGTCGTGTCGCCCGTCGACGAGAGGCTTCCACGGCTCTCTACCCCCGTCACGGCGCGGGCACGCGCGCGCGCTCCTGGCACGGCACGGCAGCGTGGCTTTCGCGCTCTCGGCACGAGTGTTCACGTGGAAAACGCGTCGCCTTCCTCTCGTTCGATCCCGCCCGACCAAGGATTTGTGACTCCAGTGGACAGCGAGCGGTGCGCCGAGGGTAGCGTACACACGAGGATCGATTTCGTCTCAGGGAGATCCCAAGCTATCTCTTCATTTATAAGCCTAAGGCCCCTGCTGCTACTCCTCCGACTTCCGCCTCGGCTGTACAATTTCTTTTTTTAGTTTGTGACAAATAATGAAGCAACTTCATCTTGGTCAGGTCAGATGACAACATCTTCTCACCAACAGATCGGACAGCCCAACTGATTGAGCTACATTACCCGAAAGGGTGGGAAATACAGTACTAGTACTACTACATCTCTTGATGAATCTCCAGCGCGCTGCAGGTTACTGATACTGACACCAGCCTTCTAATTTCCGAACCCGAAGACCTAAATAAACTGAACCAAAAGGTTAGCACGATTACCGACGGCTAGTGCACAGGCACCTGTGTGGAACCACACATTTGCAAAACCGTTCCAAACAAAAAAAGTAACAGTATATATTGAACTGAAGCACCTGCAAGTTAAACCCACCTTTATTCCGAAATGTTTATTTACACCCCCAAAAAAAATGTGGTAATCCTCTCTATCAACAAGTCCTGACAAAATTTTCGAGCCTTTCGGAGGGGAACATGAATACAAGTCAAATAAACCAAACCGGGTCGGATCCTCAGTTGCATGGGAGCAAAATTTCGCCAGGAGAGATTTTTTTTTTCGAGAATGATCCAGGAGAGATTTACAGTCGAATTGGATCCTTCCCGCCGCTGGCTTTCGTTCGATGGGGCCGTTTCGAGCCTGATTTCCGTGAGCGCCTCCCTGCTGGCTTCTTGGAAGCTCTCCCGGTTTCCTTTGATGCTCTCCCAGGTTCCTTTGACGCGCTGTCTGGGAGCATCTTTCGAGGTTGTTGCGCACGCACCACGGGTGGCAGCGGTGGAGGCTGACTCCTTAAGGCAGCCAGCCTTTGCTCCATGAGTTCTCTGTGGTATGCCTGCAAAGTAAGAAGAATGACCGACACAATGAATAAGGGGCCGATAGCAGAAGACAAGGCTATTCAGGAATCATTACTGGTAATCATGTCTTTTTTCTTAAATAAAAAGAGGGATCAAAGCCCCTTGATTTGCATTACTAGAAGCCAGAGTGCAAAATGTCTTATTATCAATCATGTTTTCAGTTCTGCATTTCGTTATCTTTCGAGACTATCAGCAAGATATACCATAACAACATGGTGCACAGAACAGGTAAACACATGGCACACAAAGCATTAACCTGAAAGTACCTGAACAACAAAATCGCGCCTTTCACAATCCAGGAACATGTCTGCAGTCCAATTAACTCTTGACCTTATTTTATCCCTCACCGTGCTGAAGCTTATCTGATCTCTTGAGGTGAAGCGGTCAACTTCATTAAACCAAAGGCATGTGAAGAGATTGGTGATGGGTATGTGCTCTCTTATTATTACACAGCCCTCGGGGACATCTGTTCAAGATAAATGTATCCTTGTGATATCAGGAGAAATATTGCTGTATCAGAATTCGGTGAGAAGAACCAATTACCGCTTGTGATAGGAAGTTTAGCTGATGAATAATGGGTTAAACCCTCTCTCTTGTAGAACTCTATTTGGTTGTCGATTGAAGCATTATCATACTTCCCACCAGCCTTGTTCGCCTCAGCTTCCTCGAAGACGTCAAAGCGTTTATAATGCCTGGAAATAGCGAAGCTCACATTTTTTCTCCACAAGAATCTGCAACATAACAGTGCATACAGAATCAGAAAATAACATGTCAAAATCCAGATGAGAGCAAGAAGAATATGGTGCAGCCTGGATCTTAATACAACACATAAAGCATAAGTGGCACTGGCAACAAGCAAACTTACTTTTTGACAACGTACTTAAATGTTCATTGAGTTATGTGCAGGGTAGTTACAACAAGTAGCAGACAGAGCTCAGTGAGAGAACATGATATTTACCTCTCTAATAGCTGATAAGGATCCTTCACAAGTTTAAGTTTCCCATCGATCCAGAGTGAATACCGCACATTAGGAAAGAGCCGATGAAGTAATAGTTTTGGAATCTGTTTGAGGAAAATATCACAAGGGATTCAGTTAAAAAATCATCACAAGGGAAATAAACAATTAGAATAACAAATCTCCGATGCTGATTCACATTAAGCATGGCATCCTCCCCTCGCCTTTCTACAGCAACAGAAAAATGCTTGTCGAGTCGATAAAAATATATGGAGATTGTGCAATCCAAATTTCATATGCTCATCCAATGCAGAAAAGAATGAGAACATGTTTGTCTCGGATGGATCAGTTATCTAGATAAGAATACATGTTGGTTTTAGCAGATTGCATAGAATTTTCTTTACAGGTAACTTTTACTCCCTCCGTTCCTAAAT
>CBMN010758985.1:0-13579 GCA_000582825.1 Hordeum pubiflorum
GAAATACTTACCATCGCTGTGCCGTCGGGTGTGTATGTGAGGGGTTATTTTTTCTCCCGGTGCAATGCATGGGCATATTTTCTAGTTCATACTAATATAATTACAATGAAGCTTTTTATTCAATAAATGTATCGCAATAGCCCTTTATTTTACTACATGCAGGAAATTTGAAAAGATTAGTAAGTGGATGAGGCTCAAGTGGTAAAAATACATATCCAATATTTTTATTTTTACTCTATGTTTTGTTGAGTCAACAATAAAGATAGCATAACCAGGCTAGATAGATAAAAACTATGTAGAGTGACGGTATGAAGGTACATCTTTGTGTAGTAGAAGACTCCCCAACAATGGAGCCAGAAAAGTCTTTCCTACTCCCACATGAGTCGTAGGGATTCCCACAAGAGGAAGGATGAAGCGACAAGTAGCTAGTACTAATTTTATTCAGTTAGAGAACCAAGGTTTATCAAACCAGTAGAAGCTTCAAAGCTAAACAAGTCAACAACACTTAAACACATCGAACGAACAAACTTGTCCCCGACACGACAAGAGGGTTGTCAAGCCCCTTGTCTTGCTAGTTACAAGGTAGAACACAAGTGATAGAGGAAAATAGTAGCAAGCATATAATGGCAAAATACTGATAGTTTTATAGAAGAATCAAGTAATAGATAATAAACCTATGGGGGCATAGGTTCGGTAATGGCATCTCTCTCAGAAACAGCAAGTAGCATGATGAACAAATTACAGTTGGCCAACTGACCAGATTGCAATGTGTATGACTATGATAATTCATGGTATAATCTCATATATGCATTACGTCTATGACAAGTACACCATTAATAGAGATTTATCCACTACTAATACTCCACCCCAAAACCGCTATCCAGCAAGCATCTCAAGGCATTAAGTTTGCAAGAAACAGAGTATCACAATAAGCAAGATGACATAATGTAGACAAGAAGAAGCCAATCAATATGAAAATAAAAACCATCACTTTACCTTTACTGGCAACAATCAATACATGTCTTAGTCCTTATTGTCACCGGGTTAGAGCACCACAAGATTGAACCCACTACAAAGCAAAAACACATAGAACTTGGGCAAAGAAGATAGATAGATCGGAGAGCATGCAAAAGTATTTAATTATACAATGAATAAACCTCAACAGACTCAATTGATTTCAATGAACAATCTGATCACAAAGTGATAATTCATCATTTCCCAACAAACACACTACCGATTACATTAAATTGACCCCGATCATGTGAGAAGGCTCACGGGAACATGGTATTGAAGATCAAAAGAGGGAGAGAGAGAGAGTCATCAGGATACTACTATGAACCCTAAGATCCCGATGAACTACTCACAAATCATCATGGAAGCAACAAGGTTGATGAACATGGCTCTGACAATGGCTTCCCCCTCTAGCAGAGCTCCGGAACAGGCCTCCAGATGGGATCTTCCCTAAACAGGAGATTGTGGCAACGATAAAATTCTTGTAAATATATGATGGAGGGTTTTGATATTTATAGGGATTTATGGCGGTGGAATTGACTTAAGGCGGAGCAGGTGGGCCTAACATGGCCAGGGGCGTGCCCTACCCTTGAGCACCTGGGTTGTCCGTGTGGCCCCTTCCTACTCATCTCGAAGCTTCCAATGTTTCTTGTTGCCAAATAAAAATCATATTAGATCTAGAAATGATTTTGACTTCCATAGATATTGATTTCCCGCGAAACCAATACCAAGCAGAAAACATGAACTAGCACCGGGCTCTAAATTAATAGGCAAGTCCATAAAAATAATATAAATTGTTATAAAAGTATGTAAAAGTGATAATATAATAGCATGAAACAATCATAAATTATACATACGTTTGAGATGCATCAACATCTTAAAAGAGCTCATAGGAATGTCTCAATTAGAAAAGAATACAAAATCTATTAAAATCATTTCATTATTTGTTACTAAGTTGTGGTGTTTATATAACAAAAATTACCCTTCATCAATAAATGGCTCGAGTTGAATTCACTTACCTTGTGAGAGGTAAGGGGGGTCATGTTAAAGGAGCTCATAGTTCTATGCATACTCTACAATAGACGATCCTTCCAACATTATATGTAGTATGCTTGCATAGGGAATCTTCACTATCGTGGCAACACATTATCAGTTTTAATAACACATATGGGTGTGTCAAAGAAGGGTGCATAAAAAGGATGTTATTTGTACATCAGGTCTACCGAAGAAGTTCCACAGAGAAAATTATCTAAACCGTGCAAGGCCATGTATAGAGCCGAGCCACCATACATGGCTAACAATGAGATGATTTCTTGTATTAAACAACATTAGGGGTAGATGCAAAGCTAACCTCAAGCAGCCTAGTAATTGATGACTGAACCCTAGAGATCGATCGTGGATGGCTCCATCTCCAAGCGCTTCCATACCAACAAAATCAGATCCTAATCCTAGATGAAACAAGAATGATAGGCTGAATGAATCTTACATATTCCATAGGGTTAAGCACAAGGAATGACAAACAATGCATAGAAAGGCGAAACATGTTAACAGAGGAATCACATAAACAACTAACAATACAACTAGCCTAAAAAAGTTACTAACCCAAGAACACAAGGGTATTTTATTCCCGAAACAATCTACTACAAAACCAAAAGTGGATCATGTTCTATAATAACACCGCATATGTGTACAAAATATGATATGAGGTACTATCCAAGTTCTCATCCCTTATTTCAACATTAGAAGAAGAGGGGATATCGTCAGTCCTATGATTGCTATATAAAAACCCAAATATAATAAAAAATTATCTATACTCGCCTTTCAAACGTGAGCGCAACTTCTCTTTGTAGAAAAGTGAGCTCGATGAAGACGACAATTTCCATTCCTTGTGCTCGTATTTTTTATGGCATTAGGGAGAATCACCATGGGTTATGTAAATGATGGTGGAAATAATTACTTCTATTTACCTACAAGCGGGATTTTCAAATGTAGGAGGCATCGATAATGGTGGGAGTATGTCCTCCATCGTCTATCCAAATTCTAGATTTTTGTTATTAACTTTTGCTAGCAATCAAAGGAATATCCCTACTTTGGAGAGAAAACAAAGTTCAACGTGTGTGATACGACAACTAATGTTACACATTTTAAGATGGTGATTTTCCTGACCTTCTGACCAGGGCTTTCGTGTGCCAATTTTTTGTCAACGAGAAGTCCGTGCGCCATTGCTAGCTTTGAACAACCTCGCTCTAAAGGTGATACAACATATATCAGATATGATCTTAACTACAAGATGCTCAAAAATAACCTACCATGATTTTGCCCGTATCAAAGATTTCTTGCATTTCCTGGGCACAAACAGGTTGATATTATCAATGATTATTACCTTCTATTTCTGCATGTACAACAAGGCCGCTAGGCTCGCTAACTCAATAGCCTCTTCAGCATATGAGAAGTGGGATCCATAAAATACCTCATTTTTGGACGTGGCATGTTTAGAAATGGAGCATGGATTTCAGTCCAACCAAGAAAATTGTTCATTGCTTCTTCATAAGTGTTGGTCTGGTCGACTATAAGGCCAAGAGTGTATACAACTTGCTTTAGTATAAGGTGCATGCTTATGCTGATACATGTTGCATGTAATTTCATATCCAAAGTGAAGGTAGTGAATTAGAAAGATACACCACGTAAGGGTCATGAATTCGCACGGAAGCATGTAAGCAATAAGATCTCACCATGGGGAGCATATGCACAAACAACTCCCCATCCATCTAAGAAGAAGGCTCGATCCCTAGATCTACTTCATAGGTAAAATAAGCATGCACACAAAACAAATACCCGGCCTAGAAAGCACAAAAAATAGAGGAGAAAAGGGTGCCACCCCGATCTAGTCCGATGAAGAGTAGATTAGCATTAGATTATTATGCTATGTGTAGGAAAGCACATGATTTATGGGCACACACATACGTTTAGGTATAACGAGAACCTACGAAACCGGTCTGGCGTCTGACGCTAAGACCAACTCAGGTAACAAAACCATGAGTAAGGAAAGGGCCGGGGCAGAAATTGAAATAGATACAAAAACTTTGAAAGCAAGAACAAAGGAGCAAAGAAGTAACTCACCTCAAGCAACAATATAGTCATTTAGTAATGACAAGATGAAAACCGTAAGACCTCAAAGAATAAATGGAAATGGTGAGCAAAAATTTTTTAACAAGGAAAGGCGCCCATGGCGCCAAATTTCATTCAGCTCAATAACAGTGTGCATCATGCAGTACAAAACACTGAGGATTGAGGTTAGAAAGAAGAGATATTACAGGGCACGACATGTTCCTATGGGCCGAACCAAAGTAACTAACGGCAGGTTCTGATGCACTAGTGAGAACCTGAGGAGCAACATTATGCGCAATCCCATTGATCTCCCTAGATATGTGGTAGACCTGCGCATGAAGATCATTTGTTGTTTTGAAGAAATAGCTAGAGTAGTTCTGATAGTCCACGGAATACAGTCATCTAAAATACTTATGGTTCCAGCCGCCTTCGCGAGAAATAGGCAGTCAGTGAGAAAGGTTGATTGATCCACCTGCAAAACATGAGCCACTTTGGCTGCAAGAAGAAGAGCAAGGGCTTCAACTTGAAGAGGAGATTGTGTGATTGGGGCAGAGGTTTGAATCTGCACTTGAACATCCTTTTGACCTTGCAATTTTTTTAGAAAAACTCCAATGCCCATGGCTGGTGTATTCTGCACTAAACCAGGAATTTTCAAACATTTGTAGGAGGCGTCAGAGTATATTTTAGCTCCTGTGACAAGTAAATCAGTCCTAAGAGTGCAACCTTGAAGCGGCATCACATTTACGGTCCTTTGAATTTGATATAGATCATTGACATGAGCAGGATGAGAAGATTTTACCAAAGAAATATTTTGATCAAGCAAGGAAGCAGCCCCAATATGAACTTGATGAGGAAGAGAGCATTTTTTGGCAAAAAGACAACCATTTCTCGATTTCCATATGCACCACATAAAATTAAAAATAGTGGTTATGGTTGCATAAGGGTGATACATATGAAGCAAGGTATGAATAATGTTTTGCATAGAAAGATGATTCTGGGCTAAGATATTAGTTTTAGTGTACCAAGGATGGCCAAACCAAGCTACTCTAGCAAAGTCGCACAGAAAAAAGAGGTGCATTTCATTTTCATCTTGATCACATCGACAACATTGTTTCAAAATGTGGATAGAAAAACGACTAGCTCTCAAACCTGTAGGAAGAGCTTTTCGAAGCAATCTCCAAGAGAAAGTTTGGACTCGCGGAGCCATCAACTTGTTCTTCCAAACCTGCTTAAGAATATCTTTAACCCAAGTAGAGACCTGCATAGGAAGATTCCTTGGCTAGCTTTGAATATCCTGCAAACACAACTTATAAGTAGATTTGGAATTACATTTACCATTTGGTGTGAGATCCCAACAAAGAATATCTGGGCAGTCATCATGTATAATAGTAGTGTGTATAGTGATAGAGGCCATGGGTTCCTGAAAAAGGGTGTGGATGAGATTGTTGTCCCATTCGTTACTCCCTGGTATCCAAAGATCTCTAACTTTTGCAGGATAAATGAAGCCAGGAGGTTGAATAATGCGATGGTTATGAATATCAGACCAATTCGAGCACCAAGGAGTACTCCAAATGGACATGTTACCTTGAGTAATTTGGCAGAGAGAGTGAGCTTTGAGTTTGGGAAGCACTTTGAGAATGGAAGACCAGAAGGCAGATTTTGGAGTGTTTGCAATAGCAACCCAAATGGAAGAATCTGGAAAGTATTTAGATTTAAGCACATAATACAAGTGAGAGTTGGGAGAGTTAGCAAGTCTCCAAGCAGAGGCAAAGATAATACCTTCATTTAGGGCTTGGAGGTTTCTAATACCCAGGCCTCCCTCTTGTTTGGAAGTACAAATATCCTTCCAACCTCTTAGACAAAGACCTTTTGAAGAGTTGTCTTCTCTTATTCCTGTCCACCAAAAAGTTCTAATAATAGCTGTGAGCTAAGAAATAAAACATTTAGTGAACAAAATATTTGATATGTAATGAACCAGAATTGAAGAGAAAACCGACCTAATGAGCTCTAGTCTAGCCGCATGAGAAAACATGTTAGCTTTATAAGCAGGAAGTTTTGCCATAAATTTATCAAGAACAAAATTGTAAGCAACAACCCTGTTTTTTGCAGGAAGGATTAAAGGGTGACCCAAGTGAGTAAAATTGTCATCCATAGAAGGAACATGAAAAATGCCTTTAATGACATCAATCATGGCTTGATTAATATGAGCACTAAAAAGACTAGCAGATTTAGACCAGGTTGGAGTCTGACCTGAAATGGCGCATAAGTGATGAATAATTTGTGGCTTTTTGCAAGTTTGCTTGTCCACAAACCAGGAGGTCATCTGCAAAGAGAACAGAGTGGACATGGGGATAATTTGGTCCAAGTAATATACCTTGAAGATGGTTAGAAGCCATAGCATCATTAAGCGCGTGAGAGAGAGTTCATTAATTGCAAGAACAAAAAGATAGGGTGACAGAGGGCAACCCTGGTGAATACCTCTATTACTTTTGAATCTTTGAGTCGGCAGGTCATTAATAATTACAGAGGACATAGGTGTGGAAATGCAGGCATAAATCAAATAGATGAAATGACCATTCAACCCTTTACGTGCTAGAGCAGAAACAATGAAATTCCATTCAAGACGTCAAAAGCTTTAGCGAGATCAATTTTTAGCGTGAAAGCATTATGTTTCCAAGATCTGAGCACAAATGTGTGAGTGATTTCTTGGGTAATAATAATATTATCGCTAATTCTATGCCCTTCAATAAAAGCTTGTTTAGCAGGGTCAACATAATCAGGCAGATGGGGTTTAAGCCTATTAGCTAAAGATTTTGCAATGATCTTGTAAATAACATTACAAAGGCTAAAATGCATATATTCTGTAGGAACTTGCAGAACCAACTTTTTATGGATGAGAGTAATATTAGTGTCACCAATATGGGAAGTATACCTGTTGTGTAGAAATTGGCAACCAAGGCCGTAACATCATCTCCAATCCAATCCCAAGTAGCAAGGTAGAACTCCACATTGAACGCATCCAGTCCACGCAAGGCATTCAACTTCATATCCTTAAGAATCTGCATGATTTCATGCTTATCTCCAATGGAATATGTAGTGTCATCAAACTGTGTGAACAACTGAGAAGAAGTGTAGGGCCTGCCCATGTTATTATTAGTAGAGGTAAAGATGAATCTGAAATAATTCGCAAAAGTGTTTGCAAATTGACTTGGCTTAAAATAGATCACATCATTTTCATCCTCAATAGAAAAATAGTGTTTCTCTTCCTTCTTTTAAGAACGACCTGTTGAAAAAACCTGGTGTTTGGATCCCCATCTTTCGCCCAACCTTTTTTACTTCTCTGCTTATAGTATTGATTAAGTTTGGAGAGGTTGCGTTCATACCTGAGTACCAAAGAATTTTCTAATGCATGGTTTT
This sequence comes from Hordeum pubiflorum, assembly GCA_000582825.1. Lineage (NCBI taxonomy): Eukaryota > Viridiplantae > Streptophyta > Magnoliopsida > Poales > Poaceae > Hordeum > Hordeum pubiflorum. The sequence goes on from CBMN010758985.1 coordinate 7,537, forward strand.
GTTGATGTAGAGCTTGCAATTGAATCTGATTGATTTGCCCTTCTAGCTCTTGTAACTCTTGCTGAATAGTTTTTTTTCCTACACCAACTCTTTAAAGATCCTGAAAGAGAAGAGGTTTTGGCAGAAAAAGAGGTAGCCCTAGTGATGTTTCATGCAGTTTTAGCATAAGCATTAAAATCCTTCTCAAGGAGCCACCAGTTTTCAAATTTAAAAGTTTGCTTAGGATTACAAAATTGTGCGTCACTGGAGATCAGGATAGGAGCATGATCACTAAGATTGAAATGTAAATTCAGCACTTTAGTATTTGGAGAACAAGCACACCAATCAGGATTAACAAGGAAACAATCGAGTCATTGATAGATAGGATTATCCGTATGCTCTCTATTAGACCAAGTATATGCGGGACCACTGTAGCCAATGTCAAAGAAACCTCATTTTTTTATCAAAGCACGAAAAGCAGATATACGGTAATAATTAACATTGCCATTGCACTTGTCCATATCATACAAGATATCGTTAAGGTCACCCATACAGATCATAGGCTTACCAGGGTTGTCATAAACAAAAATTGCAACTGGATCCCAAATGGATTTAGTTTGGCGATGGTATGGGTCACCATAAATTCAAACTAACTCAAACTCTATACCTGATGCCTTATGAACAACATTAGCTAAAACAACATGAAAAGCCACTGTAAACAGAAACTTGCAGCTCATCTTTTCACATCAGCCATAACCCTCCCGAGGCTCCTCTTGAAGGAAAGACTATACTATCAGATATGTCAAAATGATTCACAAGATCTAGAGATTTAACCTTAGAGGGTTTAATTTCAGAAATGAATATTACCTGAGCTTTTGTGGAGCGGATGAGATGTGCCAAAAACATCATGCGATCATTGCCAAGGCCACAACCCATGCCTCGGTAGTTCCAAGCAATACACTTCATAGCTGAAACACACCAGGATTTCCCAGTGTGTCCTTCTTCTTAATATTGGTTCCGAATGAGCTCAATACGGGGACCAAGCGATATGACTAAGAGCAACACTGGATACAACAGAAGAAGCCATATTTTTCTTGGAGAGATGCCTGAGTGGATTCTATCCAGGGAGATGTGTGAGGGTGCAGATTGCCGGGGTACTGAGAGGATGAAGGAAAGCAAGCGCCATTGAGAAAGGGATGGATATGCGTTGCGAGGAAGGGGAGAGGGGACAATCGATACAAAGAACCGGTAGAACGAGCAAAGGGGACCGAGGCTGGGATGAATAGAAACAGGGAGCACATATCTAAGAAAGAAAGGGTCACCTAGGTAGAGAAGACAGCGATGGACCTGACCGAAAGGAGCGATGGAGCCATGAAACTCATCAGCAGTGAAAACGGAAGAAGGGGATCAGGATTGGGCAAGATGGGAAAAGGGCAAGAAGGACAACAGAAGGAAGACGGCGAGGTGCAGGGGATCGTGAGACAGAGGGAAAGAGAGGAGATTAGAGAGGAAAGGGGAGGATAAGAAACAACATCACTCCAGTCGCCGGACTATCACCGGAAATCGCCACATGGGTCCTTTCTCTTAACTACAGATGGAGTGATGTAAGGAACAATGTCCGGAAATCGCCACATGGGTCCTTTCTCTTAACTACAAACGGAGTGATGTAAGGAATGACGAGCTGACTGACAGAGACTCGTTGAGAGTACAATTACGTAAGAAGAAATACTAGAGAGGAAAGAGGAAAGCCAGATCCAAACTTCAGCTACCGCAAAGGAGGAGCTGCATACCATCAGGTAAACAAATCAGTAAGACGGATTGTGGTGGAAGGGAAATGCTCAAAGATAACTTCCAGCAAAGCGAAGAGAGGGGCAGACAGCGTCAAGAGTGAGGTAGCGCTCACGAAGGGGAAGCAAAACATCGAAAACAAAACCATATACCGAAGGATACATATGGGACCAGACGTGGAAATAGTCCCAAAAATAGGAAAATACCGAGTGATGAAGGTTTGGTACAAATAATGACACTGCACACAATTCGCCGCATAGTACGAAGGCAATGCGACTACATACTTTTACCCAGCCGGGCAAATGTTGTCCGCCTAACAGCCAATGGGATCATCCACCCTTATCGATAAGCGAGCCCACTAGGACGCATACTAATAGGTTGACCTAGGGCCGTACAACGCCTGGGTAAGAAAGGTGGGAGTAGCAGAGGCCCAACATGGAGAACCAGGGCACATGTTACCATAGTACCACCCACAAAGACACCCACCGCTCGAGACCCACAAATCAAATACGAAACCAACCAGCCACAACGTAAACGGGCCTGACGACGGGCAAACCCACTTCACAACACCCGGATAGAGGAAGAAAATGAACACAACTCCATGCACCCACCTCAGGCAAATAGTCGGGTATACCGAAAAGGAGTGAACCCGCCTTATCCAATCGAGCAGATGTCACTTACTCACAATAACCCAACGCCAACTACCATCCGCTTGGGGAGAGGGGTACCCTGGTGGGGCGACCCACGATCACCCGACGCCAACTACCAGCCGGGTGGGGGGCTGGGTGGCCTGGTGGGGTGTAGTCATGACGACCACCTTTACCCGACGGCCCAAACGCCGGGCGCTGCCTCCCCACCAGCACAAGGAACATGCATGACAGATCAACGCAAAAGACGCAAGATGAGGGTACCCCGTATGCGTTCGGGGCACACGGTTCATTGACCCCGAGAGCCACCGTCGCGGCGAGGCACTGGTTACTCGATCAGACGGCGCATAGGGCACCATGTGAGCAGTGGCATGCAGGACGGACAAATCGGATGACGCGGAGGGCGTCCGACAGACACCCCACGAGGCGGGTACTTTAGCATCTTTTAAAGGAGTATAATATCGCATTAAGGTGAATTGTACTCGGTGCAATCTCATGAACTTTTTTAATTATTGGTGGAAGATTCGAGTCGTTACTAGATATTTAGTAAACGTTGTGTGTGTGCACATATACATTGTACTCACTGTATTTAGAAAATCAAACCCTAAACTCTACATTACCTTCAAATTTTGCATACCCATTTTTCTCTAGTCAAAGAAATTAGTGGTAGATGTAGAACAAATATGGAATAGTGGTTGTTAAGAGGGAATAGTGGTCTTGCTTTGCTTCTATTGCCGACGCAGGAGCTGACCGCTGTTACGTGCCCCAGCCATCCGGTCAAAGCAGGTACCTTCGGTTGCGTCGCTACCTCTGGCAACATTACTGTCATCCACGCATTTTGCCGGCCGTCGGTGATCCGACGACTTGCGAGGAGATACGGCAGGCCTTTGAATTCAAGAGCTATTGAATCGCCCGCTCCCGGTTTGACCCCGTGACAATAACTTTAGCTTAACCACAGTTCAAAAATAATAATATAACATAACCCTGCACCACGAGTCGTGACAGCAACAACATAGTTTAGCTAGGTCTTTAGAGCAACTCCAACGCCAGCGAACCAAACGTATGTCGATTTTGTTCATTTTTTGCCCGTTTGAATCGACGGGTATATCTTCGTCTGTGTTTAGGTCAGCAGTGCGTCCAACACGCGCGTACGCATTTTCGGCCGCGCGGCCAGTATGCGGCCATTTTTTGCTCTTTTTGAGTACATATCAAAAAAGTTGTCCAAAGTTTACATAACTCAACCAAATACAAATATTACATAGTTTCATAACCAAATAAAATCTCATAGTTTACAAACCAAATAAAATTTAAATTGTCACAAATACATTTGAAAGATAAAATAGCCAATATGACTATTGGTTCCCAAGATGAGCCCACGTATACTCAACCAAATCATTTTGTACTTGAATATGAGTTTTCCAATCACGCATTTGATGATGAAATTCGGTGAACTGGGCAAACACGGTCGCTTCTCCATGCTCAGGCACAACATTTTCACCCTGAAATTGAAACCCCTGATCGTAGATTTCATCCTCACGTTCATCCTCTACGATGATGTTGTGCCTGATCACACAAGTAGTCATCACCTGTGATAACTTCTTGGTGCTCTCTGTTCTAGCAGGATAACGAATGATGCCTCATCAAGATTGAAGAACACCAAAAGCACGCTCCACATCCTTTCTAGCACTCTCTTGTGCTTCGGAAAATCTCTTCCTCTTCTCTCCTATCGGGTTGGGGATTGTCTTGACAAGGGTAGTCCACTCAGGATAAATACCATCAGCTAGTTAGTACCCGTTGTTGTAGTAATGACCATTGATCTCAACGTTGACCTCTGGAAAGTTGCATTCTGCAAGCCTTGCGAACACTGAAGAGTGTAAAAACACATTGATGACAATGTGAGAGCCGACCATGCTTGGGAAAAGAGTGCCAAATCCAGAGATATTGTGAAGCCACGGCCTCGCGTATAACAGTGCAAGCTTTCACATGGCCCCTATACTACCTCGGCCAAGCAATAAGGCAGCTCTTCCACTCCCAGTGCATACAATTAACGCTACCAAGCATCCCTGAAAAACCCATTTCGACATTGATCACCAACAACCGGGGTGTATCTGCAACAGTTGGCTCTCTTAGGTACTCCCAGCCAAACACTACTACCACAACCTTACAGAACATATACATGGATTCTAGGCACGTGTACTCACTCATGCAAACATACTCATAAATCCCAGGGCATAATCCTTGCACTCGAATTACTTATTGTAAAACCCCCCCTCCCGGACACGACTCAATACATGTCTAGCCATCAGAATGCAGCGCCAGAATAGCTTGTGTTTGAAGAGTGGGTCAGTGGACTCGAAGTTGACCTTCTAGACTACGCAACGGCCGCTCTCTCTATTGCGATTCAATGCTAGAGTATGTCCCGGGATCGAGCCCCTCAACATCGGCCGCTGCCTACTAATATGGTCATGGATGACCAAACCAGCAACCACAATCTCCTCATCGTCGTACGATGAATCATCTGAATCGCAACTGAAATTGTTGAAAAAGTGCTCACCGCCACTATCCATTTGTTTCTTGCGGGCGAAACGCCGAACATCTTGCGGGCGTGGCCGAAGAAGTCGTCCGATGAAGAGCCTCATGCCTCACCAGACCAGGTACCATGCCTGTGGGCGTGGAGGCGACAAACGAGCGAGGTGGATGCGCTTGGAGCGTTGTTGATGGCGGCGGATGCGAGGTAGTGGTGTGGACGTTGGGGTGCTTCAGCGATGGCGGAGGCGAGGTGGTGGCATGAACGTTGTGGTGCTTTAGCGGCGACGACAACTGTCCACCAACGCCGGCAAGAACAGCGGCAAAAACTGTTCCCCAATGCCGGCAAGGATGCTGGGGGTGCGGGTAGCGGCCTAGACCCCGGGACTGGCCGGCGGCGACGATGAGGGAGGGTGGTTGGATGTGGTGACTATCGATGGTAGAGGGGGAAAATGGGCAATGTGCTATGGACTGGCGGGCCGGGGGCAAGGGCAGGCATCGCGCGCGTCCGCTACGTATCCGCACCGACGCAAACCGACCCAAATTTGGACCATAAATGGGTCAATCGCAGACAAAAAGCGGACGCTTGTCCGTTTATGTCCGCGCGTTGGCCTGCTATTTGTGTCCGTTTTGACCCAAACGTACATGCACGGATAGTTTGCATGGGCGCATCGGACTTGATCTTGGGGTCATTGACGTTGAACTCTAGGTGCATAAGGACACATTCACATGGTATTTACATGGAACCATGTTATTATTATTATTATTATTATTATTATTTATGTGTGAAAAATAGCTTATTAACCCTTTTGTGTTATATATAGTTCGTATAGATTTTCCCCCCAAAGGCAATGGATTTGTTTCATCCATTAATTAAGTAGAAGAGAGTTGCCTTGTTAATTAACAAAAAACCGGGCTAAAACCTGCGTATAGTTATTTTAGGAAGTCAAACTTCATCAAATTCGACCATGTTCATAGATAAAAGTATCTACATATATTAGCAAATTCATATCACTGCATAACAAGTTGGGTAGACCGAACTTGACATGGGAAGAGTCCGTAAAGAGAGTTCTGAAGGATTGGAGCATCACCAAAGAACTAGC
>CBMN010758991.1:0-10797 GCA_000582825.1 Hordeum pubiflorum
GGAAATACTTATCTCTACTGTTCTGCATCTCCTCTCCTCTTTGGGAAAATCCCAACGCAACTCACAAGTAACACCGGCTTGATGAAGTGACCGCACGACAATGTTGGCGTGCCCGACCCTTGTAATCCATGGGGTGACGATGTTGTCTTGGTGATGATTTAGTCTTTCGTGATGCCGAATTCTTGGTCGGCCCACCGAGGTATTGATCCAATATGGTTTACCTCTGCTTGACGAAGCGACAACTCGTGTAGCGCAGGGCGGCATTCGTGAAGCAACAAAGTCGTACCGGCTTGACACCGGCGTGACGTTGGAAAGCACCTCGAAAAAAGTGAAGATTATGGGCACGTGTTTAAGATCAAAACACAAAACCTTATAAAATATTCTTTTAAAAAGGACATGTGATATCTCGTTCATGCGAAAGATGAACCCGGATCAGATTTGTTTTCGTGCAAAAAACAGATTCAAAAATCGATCCACTCTTCGGATGTTTTCCGTAGTTTGAATGATCGGATCGAGCTAAAATTTCAAGAGATATAGTAATTCCACAGCCGATGAACGGTTGGATTTGCCAAAGGATGTCCGAGCTGGACGCTGGATTCCTCGCCCCAAACTCATTTAGATTCGAGAGGACTCCGGTGTATCGAAGATTGCCAGAGATTCCTTCATCAGAACGCCATGTAATTTTTGTAGGGTTATTGTAAACTCAATTCCGCATAATTGCACGGAAACAATTGTCAAAACAATGTTCGAGCTGGCGGGATGGAGAGCATGAATCTGTTGTCCAGACAAAACTATACGGTCACATGAGGGCAATGTGGACGTTGTGCCCCTAAGCTTCATGGATGATTCTTTCGTGATGTCGGTTGAGATCGGAGTTGAAGTTGATGAAAGCACCCATATGATCTTGCGATACGAAGCGGAGCATAGTCCTTGGTCCAGCCGAGGTGACCTGTCGAGCCGGCGGCAAAGATGCCGACGTTGATGATGAAGCTTGGTTTCGACGCGTAGATCGCACCAGAGCCGATCTGAATTCCCATCGCATCGCGGCGACTGCCAGCAGGGACCTACATGGGCCATCAATTTCGGTGTTAAATCTGACATATCTTGAAGTAGAGGTCCTAAGCTAGGCGTCTTAGAGCGATGGTAATATGGACACATGATTTTACCCAGACTCGGGCTCTCTCGAAAAGAATAGCCTACGTCATGCTTTTGATTGTATTGATGTGTTCTGTAGTATAGAGTACACGTATCTACCACGAGATTGTTGATCTAAGTTGTAATATGATCTATTGACTAGTCTAGCCTCGGTTTATATAATGCACCAGAGGCCTAGGGTTTAGACTCCTCGTCTTGTGCGTCAAGTCTTGTGGAGCCTTCCTTGTATGCGTCATGGGCTGCCCGAAGTGGCCCATTAGTGAACTGCCATGGGTCCTCGGCCCGACCCTCCTGGTCGGAAGACGACGTTGTGAGTACCTCCTAGTCCAAGACTCCATCACCGGAGTGGTTAGAGATTCTCATGCTGTCATGTTGGGCTTTGTAGTCCCATTTGAGGCTCTAGCTTCCTTACCCTACTTATTGTGTACTATCTTACATGTTGACTTAAATAGTACTGTCTAACTTGTTGGATTTTGATCGTTTGTTATGATACATAGAGAGGTGTGGGAGTACTTAGTGGCTGCAGAAAGCTATTTGGTGATGATCAAGTCAAGAAAGATATACGGTTTTAAGAAACCTCATGTTAATCTCCCACGTGTCAATATTTCCTCCGAATCTATAAGGTTCCTAAACTCATAGTGTCTTCTTTCATGTAGTATCATGTAATCCCTTTGTAAACAAAGATAGAGTACTATTCAAACATCACATTTTATTATTCAATAACAATAGAGCTAGATGATCTGGCCATACAAAGTTTCTTGATGGTTAAAATACCGACGTTAATTTTTGGACTCCACTACAAAATCTGACACAGATTTTTAACCATGAAAAATTGATTTTTTTATGGTAATTTATTTTTGCTGAGAACGGCAAATTTAGTTGGGAAGTATAACAAATCCGTCTCAGTTCATTTTCTTTGTAAGTAAAATGCCGTGCTTGTAAACAAAATTTGTCATTCTCGCGTCAACTAAAGTTACCAAAAAAAAGTTTGATTTACCATTCTTAAAAATTTGATGTCAGATATTTAACATTACCGTAATTCTTTATCACTTTTTGAGAAAAGTTTTCATTGCTATATTTTACTATGCATCTTTTGTTGAAGAATCCATAAAAAAAACTTTTATTGACAGAAGTTCGGGGTGCAGCAGAGCACGCCTATGCTTTAGTGTGACGGGATTGCTAATCCTCAGTCGACTCAGACTTAATTAAATCTCAGTCGATGCTATATTCGTGGGATCTTATGTGAAGACCCGTGCAATTATTTTTAGTTTTCCTTTTCTCTCTTACCTGCTATGTCAGTTGGAGTCCTATTAAAACCAAGAAATATAGACCTGCTTGCACACCCAAATAGATAGACTTTTCCGAAGAAACTTGCTAGTGGAGAAAGGCCTCCTAAGTATAAGAGCCATAGGGCTAAAGGGAGAGCCAGAAAAGGATCTTTCGTGTATAATCCTGCATAATCTTGAATGTCATGGGTTCAGATACATAGACCAAGTAATACAATGCAAGCAAAAGTTCCTAAATCATGGAGACATAGAACAACATATAAGTTATCATGCTTTCATATCCATCACTTGAGTCTTAAACAATTATTTCAATAATTACATATCTGATTTGTCCTTAGAGTTTGTTAAGCCTTAGTAGACCTAGCCACACAATGAACTCTTTAATTAATCCTAGCTTTCTCTTTCTTATGTACCTGCTAGATTTTGTCTGTACTCCCGTGATGGAATCCATCGTGAGCATGATTCCCTCCAATAATTCCGACCGGAAATAAACAAATGAAGTACTTCAATATTTTTTATAGGAGACCAATGAAAAGATTAAGATTAGATGTCCCTCTCCATTTCATAATATGAAAGTGTTTTGATACTAGTGTAGTGTTAAAAACGATCTTATATTATGAAATACTAGTGTAGTGTTCTTCATGGACTCTTATATTGTGGACCGAGGGAGTAGCTTTGATCTTATCGATTTAAATTACTCCTAGTACAAAGTTGAGTCATTTTGAGTCATTTATTTTGGGACGGAGGGAGTACTATATAGTGGACTAGTGGAGTCTATCTGATCAGAAAACAGCCATTGGAGAGCTTGGATCAAGATGGAAATGGAGGCATCCGTCTTGGCAGCTCTTGCGGCAGTAATCGCCGCTGTCATCTTCTTGGTAGTGCCGCACCTGAGAAAGCAGAGCTCATCTCAAGACGATCGGCGCCGCCAGCTGCCCCCGGGCTCCTTTGGCCTTCCCGTCGTCGGCCAGACGGTCGGCCTACTGCGAGCCCTCCGCGCCAACACCGGCGAGGCATGGCTCCGGCGCTGGGCCTCCGAGTACGGCCCCATCTCAAAGTTCTCCCTCTTCGGCCTCCCCACGGCCTTGGTCGTCGGCCCCACCGCCAACAAGTTCCTCTTCGCCAGCACCGCGCTCACCGCCAAGGCCACCACCTCCTTCAACAGTATGGTCGGCCGGCGCAACATCCGAGAGCTGGCCGGCAATGATCACCGCCGCGTAAGGGCCATGATGGTCCAGTTCCTCAAGCTGGACATCGTCAGGAGCTATGTCGCCAGCATGGACGACGGTGTCCGGCACCACATCCGCGCCAACTGGAACGGCCGCACAACCGTCGCGGTGATGCCGTCGATGAAGTCGCTCACCTTCGACATCATGTGCACCGTCATCTTCGGGCTCGGGAGAGCTGAACACGACGCTGTGAGGCAGGGGCTCTCGGCGGAGTTCCAGCAGCTGGTGAGGGGCATCTGGGCGATCCCGGTGAACCTGCCTTTCACCCCCTTCGGCAAGTGCCTCGCCGCGAGCCGGCAAGGCCGGCGAACCGTGGCGGCAATCATCGAGGAGAAGCGCGCCAAGCTGGAGAGCGGGCGTAGTTCGCCGTCCGACGACCTCATGACCCACATGCTCGCCGAGGGGCTAGCCGACGAGGTGATCATCGACAACGTCATGTTCATGATGGTAGCGGCGCACGACACCACCGCTACCCTCCTCACATCCTCCGGCACCTGGATGGCAACAGGGACGCCTACGGCAGAGTCGTGGCAGAGCAACAAGAGGTCGCGAGGAGCAAGGCTCCGGGGGAAGCTCTGTCATGGGATGACCTCAGAAAGATGAAGTACACATGGTCGGCGGCGATGGAGACCCTGCGCCTAGTACCTCCCGTGTTCTCCCTGCTCAAGAGGGCGGTCGAAGATGTGGAGTTTGACGGCCACCTCATCCCCAAGGGATGGCAGGTGATGGGGGTGATGAACATGACGCAGTGGGATCCGGCCATCTTCCCGGAGCCCAGCAGGTTCGAGCCGGCGAGGTTCGAGAGCCCGGTACCACCCTACAGCTTCGTGGCGTTCGGCGGCGGCGCGAGCGTGTGCCCGGGAAACGAGTTCGCTAGGGTGGAGGCGCTGGTGGCCATGCACTACATCGTCACCGTGTTCAAGTGGAAGCTCGCCGACGGCTGCGACGGCAGCTTCTCCAGGTACCCGCTGCCGTCCCCGGCTCAGGGGCTCCTCATCGACATCGAGCCAATGAACACAGCCACCACAGGTGCAGCAGGCATCACCGAATGATCTCGAAGAATCCCGTAGCAGATCTGAATGATGCACCCACCATTCAGCTCTATGATTTGGATATGAAATGTATTACAGATACTGTTCTATGATTTGCATATGAAATGTACGATTACAGATACTAATTTGCAGTGATGCGTAAATATTTCTCGCATTCCTGAAAGGAATTTCGGCAATTATCATCAGTTTAACGTTCAATGCCTCGGAATCGTGATTATTGGGTTGTCTCGATAGTATGTACGGCACAGATTTAACCATGGTAGATCAGCCTCGCCGCAGGAATCTAGACCGAAGCTTCATAAAATCCGTTTTGATGAACGAATTTGAGGAGGATAGGAGTCCAGAAGACCAACTCAAAGGTGACACGCTGCCATCCGCCTAAACATCGTCCCTGCGAGAATATAACCTAACCTACACTATTAGCTGAAGCCAAGGCATCGAGATTTCCCTCCTGCTTCTGAGCGCCAGAGCGGCAAACGAAGGAAAGGTGAATCCAGAGGCTAGTTAACAGAGCGGAAAGGGATTAGATATATAGTTGCCATTACTTGTATGGAGAGCGCATGAAAAGACGTCTTCGTGGTTCACGTCATGTCTTTTTCTTCAGAGTAATCAAGTCATGCACGTCTGTCACAAGGTTAAAAAAATGCGTTAATTTTTATGTGGTCATACACGATATTGCCTTTGTTTCTAAATGTAAGACGTTTTGACACTAAATTGAACAACTAAGGGCAAGTTCTTTCAGGGCTTTGCTTGCTCTCTTGTAAGAGTGGTTAGGTATCCCCAAGTGTAAGAGTGATGTAACCTAGCAATAAGTATTTTCCTCGATTAGAGAATCAAGGTTTATCGAAGCAGAAGGAGTTTTTCATCAAACAAAGTCAATGGTACCTGCACACACACACACAAAAAAGCTTATTCCCAATGCGTCGAGAAAGTTTTCAAGCTTTTTGTGTTGCCAGTTAAAAGATTAAATTCAAGTGATAATAATAGTTTGATAGATAGATAAAACCGTACACCAAATAATATCAAGTGTAACGAAGATTTCAGTAATTGAGAATAGACCCATGGAGTGTAGGTTCCCTAGTGGCACCTCTCTCAAGCATTGGTGTGATGAAGAAATTACAATTGAGCAGCGATTAAATTACACTATTTATATTTATGTCTATGTTCATTCATGGTATAATCTCATATAGGCATTACATTTGTGATAAGTATACCATTATCCAATAGCATCTACTACTAGTGCTTCACTCAAAGACCTCTATCCAGCATGCATCCGGAAGTATTAAGTGTACAAGTCCTCGAGTATGTAGATGATAAAAGAAAGGTAATTTTTTATGTGCAATGCTACCTAGCATAATATTGATCTATGTAATGCGTATGTGAACTCAAGACAAAAGTGATTGGAGGCAATAATCCAATAGACAACAAGCAAGGAACATCAAAATGTGCAAACAAAATTACTCTTGCTTTTCATAGTTCAATGTTTTGATGTATTACCAATCAATACTTGTATGCACCATATTCATAGTTCCAATCACTCAAGGCTTTATTATATTCAAATATCTTATCATAACACAACCCAGAGCATCGGTCAACTAATTGAATCCATGACTCCCCCTTTTGAACTACTCATCACTTTACTTATTGCCCAAGCCACAAGCCTTGGTCTTCAGTTTTAGATGGAAAATGTAATGATGATGGAGGTTTTTATAAGAAGACAAAAACTAAGAAAGTCCCACACCATTGCACCCGACCGTTAGGTAATGGAGAGGCCTTACAATCAATTGTAGTGCAGCGAGTATGGATTGCCATGCACTAGATGCAATAGAGCTATAAGTGTATTAAAGCTCTCCATATAAACTAAGTGGGTGTGCATCCAACTTTCTTGCTCACATCCTCGAGCATTTGAGGAAGCTCATCATCAAAATATGAAAATCAAGTTCTCTAATGTAAAAGAACCCACTAGTATGAAAAATGAAATATATGAAAATTCTTAAAATGAAGTACAAGGTGCTACCCTAAAGCACAAGTGTAGATAAAAGATAGTAGTGTGCCCCATTGATATTGCATCAACCCAAAAAACCAAGGTCTCATGCCTCCCAGGAGTAACTTCACCAGACAACCACCAATCCTATTATAAAATATAGAAACAAACAAAAAAATACAAAACTCCTAGGCTAAGCCTTCAAGAAGGAATCACCATACGTGTGCCGACGATGATGAGTCCAACCCAAGGGCGAACTCGAGATTTTCAACCCCAAAGCCAAGTTTTGACCCACCACCTTCAACGAGGACACGACGTAGACGCGCATCAACATAGCCTGATTGGAGATCTAGTGTTTTCCACCGGAGTGTGCATGATTGTCGTTGAAGTTGAGTCTACCATCAACACTTGTCCGACTACCGTGTCGGTAGCCGGATACCGTAGGAGGAGAAACCGAAAGAGAAAGACATATCCTACTGCCTCCCCTCCATTCACTATTGCACCACCTTTGATCTAGCAACAACAGGCAAAACATGACACCTCCATCAGAGCCACCATGCAATACCTACTGACAACAGGCATGACTTGATGTCTCTGCATGAGACATCATGTTTAGCACCCACCCATGACAAAACTGACTTGATGCCTCCATAAGAGACACATGTGTCACCCGCCGAGCCGCATTGAATCCGGTCTGTTGGTGAATGGGGCGTCCCATACCGCCACCTGCATCATAGAGGTCGTCACCACCTCGAGACCCAAAGTCTGCATCATCCACACGACCATGGAAGCCTTCGCCGTCGAAGAACCAGGATCACCTCCCCAAATGCCTAACTCCTGCGTCGCCATTGGAGCATGTCACAACGAATAGATCGCAGCCAGATACGCCACCGCTTGACCGACCACAGTGCCGTTCAGCAACCGTAGGAAGCTAACACCATCCTGTCGCAAGCCACTATTAGCCCTGATTCGTAGGAACGTCACCCTGAGGACCAAGATGCAATGGCATCGACACTAGTGTCGGGCCTGTGATGACTTCCCTCGAAGTCATGACAGTGTGGCCACCGCCAAAGGATCCCGGAGTAGCTTCCCTGGCGTCCATGCTTCGCCATACGCGATCGCCTTCTAGGGCTGACCGTCGCTCACCTACCGGAGCATGAGATGAAACGAGGACCCGCTGATCACCGTCCACCACACCAATGTTTATTTTCCTTTCCAAAAAGTATAAGATTAGAAATACGAATGAGCTCCCACTAAATTTCTTTGTAAGCGCAAAGTTCATTTTTTTTCTTGATGATGCTAATCCTTTGACCGCCTCATCAAAATGAATGTTCTGTTGGAAATATGCCCTAGAGGCAATAATGTTGTATTATTATATTTCCATATTCATAATAAGAGTTTATATTCTATGCTATAATTGTTATGATCCTGGAATATGTGATTTAGTGGAAAACTTATATGCATGTGTGGAATGATAAACAGTAAAATAAGATTCCTAGTCTCGCCTCTAAGACTAGCTCAAGTGTTATTGGTGATCACGTTTTCCGGATCTTAGGATATCGTTAAGTGTAACGATGATCCTAAAACAACATTGAGAGTGTGATGTAAGAAGAACATCCTATTGAATCAACCCAAACTTATTTGTGATACTTTGAGATAATATCGTCTGAAATCAATTATTATAACACAGAGTGTTAACATGTGTCCTATGTTCCTTAGAACCTGAGAGTATCGTAGTCACTTCTTACCTTATGATGAGCTTTAGGGTTGCTCAAATGTCATCTATAACTAGGTGATCATAATGACAACTTACAGGATCGTCGGAAAGTTTGACCAGGGAATAGATAGCTTGAGCGTGTGATCTGCTCCTCCGATGATGGAGAGATATTCTTAGGGACCACTCGGTGTGACAACATCCATCATCGTCTGGCTAGATGCAGGTGACTATGTCACGGCGATGCCGGAACACGAAAATGAGCAAGAAGAACAAAACCGGTAAGTGGGTGACGATATAGTGAGCATGTGATGACTCAGGAGGATACCGATGCATCCTGGGTTTCTTAAATTATCACACAGCAAAGGGAATTTCACATGGTAACCAAAGGTTCACTCAAATATCATTCGTGTGGCCATAGGGATCGATATGGACGTCGAAAGTTCCGCTATTGGTCATTGAACAAAGGGGTTTCGTTCATGTCTATGAGTTACCGAACATACGGGTTCACAAGCTTAAGATAATCATGATCTGCTGAGTGTTAGTAGGATGGGAGTGATGAGAACATATTTGTGAAATTATTTCATTAATATTCGAAATAGTTTTTAGAGGATCCGGAAGCGTTTTGGGGTCACAGGAAGGGTTTCGGAGAGTGTCAGGTAATACCGGGTATTACCGATAAATAATATATAGGTGTAAAATGTTTTTGGGGTTGTTAAATTATATATAAAATGGTGTGAAAGTATTTTGATTTTTTTTATATTTAATGTAATATCAACGATCCTTACAAGGCCAAGAGGTGAAAGGCAACTTGGGCCACAAGGGCCCAAGTGGGAGGCGCCTCCTTTCCCTAAGGAATGAGGCCGAATTGGGGAAGGGAAGGAGTCCAACTCCTCCTCCTAGGCCGGCCAAAGGGAGGTATTTTCCTCCCTTGTGGCATCCCCTCTCCCCTCCCTCCAACCTATATATACTTGAGAACTTTAGCCCTTTGGACACACAAGTTTTGGAGCCTCCACTATTTTGTCTAGTTCTAGTTCTAGTTGGTTCTAGTTGACTAATTAGAGCTAGGTATAGTTCCTATAATCCTCATAATTGGAAGCCCAATGTGGTTCTAATATCCTCCCTCTAATTCCTCGGTGATGATTAGCTATGGACGGCGAAGCGCTGGCGGATCGTGAAGACTCCACGCTTGCAACCAAGTAGAGAGGTTGTGCTTTCAGTCTTCAGTTCAAGGGATCGTTCGTGGACGGTTCGAGGGATCGATCATCTACGATTCTAGGGGCTCCAAGTACAATCTACATCGTCACGTTCTTCTTCCGCTGCAACTCGGTGACGGTAACGATTGTGATTCCAACTGTTATTGTATCTTCATGGTGTTCCTGGTTGATCGTAGGGTGATTTTTTTGTTTTCTACTACGTTTCCGTACAGTGGCTTCAAGAGTGGTTCTATCAGTAGATGTAGATTGCGATCTAGATCACATGTGGATGTGAGAGTTTGATGTTCTTGCTATGCTTCCTTCAAGTGTTGCTTCGGTTCAATCCATTGACAGTGTGATGTAGCTTTGTACAAAGTTCTGAGAGTCGATTGACTCTGGTTGTCGATGATCTACAAACAGTTATTTGGGCTTCATCATAGTCAAGAAAAGTAATCTGTAGCAAACACAAGAGGGTGATGAAGATGTTTGATCTTCTATGGGGTCACGCGTAATGACGAAGTTTAGTGTGGGGATAGAGATTTTTAATTAAGTCTCTTCTCTCTCACACCCCAAAACGAAATCTAGCATAAAGGATTATCGCCTTAATGGTGGACGTAGGCAGCTAGTGTTATCCGGTAAACCTAGAAACCACATAATTAAAATTTGCCAAACTGATTAGAGGACGTCTAACTTGGTTTTGTAGGATTGATGTCGGAGAGTGCTTTGTGCTAGGGTACACCCTCCAAAACCCTGGTTCAAACTCTAGGGCCTTTTGCCAACAACCTCTCAACCTGACGATGACCTTGGCAAGGCTACGGACGAGCGATGCTTCGCGAGAACACACACACACGCAGGGCACGATAGGGACACGAGGAGTTACCCAGGTTCGGGCCACCAAGCAGTGTAAAACCCCATTCCTGCTTGTCTGGAATTGCTCTTGGGGAAGCACACGAGTGTTACAAGGTAGAAGAAGGTGAAAATGGCCGACCCTCTCTAAGGTAGAAGTATTGTCCCTCTTATGGTTGCCTGGGTCCTCCTCCCCAAAAATATTTGGAGGAGGCAGCCACACGACGGGAATTCGAAGGGGGGCATGTCCTTAGTCTTATCCTGACAAAAGGTGGTCTTTGATACGTCTCCAACGTATCTATAACTTTTGATAGTTCCATGTTGTTATATTATCA
>CBMN010758995.1:0-10989 GCA_000582825.1 Hordeum pubiflorum
CTGTTTTCTACTAGTGATACACTCCCAAGGATGAGGAGTCTGACACAATTGTAGCATGTGTCCAAGTTTACCACGTTTCTCACATCTAATGGTCGGAAGCGAGGAGCGAAATGACCTGATTGATTGCAATTATGGCAGAGTTCATCGTTGGTCTTGCCGCCGCGCACGGGAGGAGCAGGTGGTGGAGCAGGGCATTAACTTTTGCATATAGAGGATAATATTATTATGATCGCGTATGAGCGAGATTGTTTTTTGAATACTGAAGCTTCGCATGCAGAGGTGAATGTTGATATCACTATACGTACATTCTCTCATGCGTGCAAGCAATGCATGCCCGGCGGCTCGGACGACGATCGATCGATCGACTACTGCGGTAGCTTGTTGATCTTGCAGTACTTGTAGTCCTGGAACGTTTTCCCCTTGTAGTCGTACCTAGCCGGGATCTCGCCGGCGACGAGGCGCAGGTGCGGCCCGACGACGTACTCTTTCCGCGGCTCCACTAGCACCGGCCATGACATCCGCGTCTTCTCCTTGCTCACCGTTGCCCGGTGCAGCACCGCCCTGTAACTCCCGTTGCTCAAGATCTGCCACAAAACACATTTTCGGATAATCACTTGATGAAAGGGCACGATCAAAGTGAAGAACAATGGAGTGTTAGCTTGCCTCGATCTGGTCGCCGACGTTGACGATGAGGGCTCCTGGCACGTGCTCGATGTCGTACCAGCGGCCGTCCTTGTACACCTGGAGGCCCGGCACGCCGTTGGCCACAAGGACCGTGAGCGCGCACAGGTCGGTGTGCGGTGCGAAGCCTAGCGCGAGCTCTGGCTGCGGGCACGGCGGGTAGAAGTTGATCTTCTGCACGAGCACCACGCCGTCGTCGCCTCCGCCGAACGCCTCCGCCATGGCGCTCTCCTCCAGGCCAAGCCCCAACGAGAGGCGCTCCAGTACCTCCCGGACCAGCCGCCGCATGTGGCCGCAGTACGCCTCGTTGGCCTCCCGGTAACCCCTGGGGTTCTCCGGCCAGACGCCGTGGTTCACCATGGCCGGCGGCGCGACGGTGTGGAACAAGAAGTCGGACCACGTCTTCTTGTCGCTGGGGCCCCTCTGGACGCTGGAGCCGTAGCCCTCGGTCTTCCCCGAGGCAGGGTCCATGGCGTACCGCTGCTTCTCCTCCTGTGGCAGCGCGAAGAACTCCCGCCCCACGCGCTGCAGCTCCGCCACGGCATCCGCCGGCACGCCGTGGTTCACCGCCTGGAAGATCCCCCACTCCCTCGCCGCCTCCGCCACGCGGCAGCCGGCGTCCGGCAAGGACATGTCGACCACGGGGATCTCCAGCGGCGAGGCCCCGCGTAAAGTGGTGGCGCGCGGCCGCTCGTGCTCGGGCCGCACGAACTCTGGCGGGAGCGCACCCAGCGAGGACGCCAGCGCCTGCACGCTCTGGACCACCCCCGCCATACCTCGAACCAACCAGCTCAAGATTTATTTGTGCAGCTCTCGCGCCTATTCGCATCTGGTACCAGTGCCAGGCGCTTATTTGTACTGCGCGCTTTGATGGTTCGGTTGGGTGTGAACTAGTATCACGTGGTTAAATCCATTGATTTAGATCCAAGCACGTGCTAGATGGAAGCCGCTGGAGAATGATTGGATCAAACTAAATACTGACGCTGGTAGACAGTGCCCTTTCTGCATCGGCTGTGGTAGCATGGGACCACAACGGAGAGTTTACTGTCTAGGACATAGACAGTAAGTTTATCGGTTCGTTTTGTATTTTGTGTCAAATTTGATCATATAGTTAACTAATAAAATAATAATGCATTTTATAAAAAATAATATAATTGTATACGTTTTGAACATAGTTTTTGATAATTTTACTTTTGCTATGTATAACTTATATTTTATTAGTTAAAACAAGGCTAAATATGGACCTAAACACGAGAAGGATTAATAAACCAGGACGACTAATAGCAAGAACCAAGAAAGTTCAAGGTGTGATGTATCCGTATACAATGAATTAGCGGCGGACCGAGACGTTTATCTATTAGCTACAGAAAAAGGGTTGGTAGAAGGTCGTGGTGAAGATGGGTTGCCAAACGATTAGTAACGAATGAAGGCTGAAAGGCTTCTGATTGATGGGGGCATGTGCTCAGATAGATATTATCCATTCTCTCAAATCTTACTTTTTTAAGAAGCTGGTCCCAATTCTCTCAACATGTAAAGTGTCCATCTTAACGTCCTACTAACAATGCATTTAAGTCTTCGCTCCTATTAAGCCATGCAAAATCTGCGACATAAACGAGTCATACATTTAACTTATAAATTATGATTATTTTTGCATTAGTCTATGCATGTAACACTCCGACATCATATATTCATGTTAGTCATCCTTCACATTTTCTGTTCGAAATGACATTTTTAACTGTAATTCAAAAAAACATTATTTTATATTTAGACCTTTTTTTATTGACTTTCAAGATTATAGTTTCTTTTCATTAGATTTAGTTTTTTTAGCAACTACTTACGTATTTTTTTTACCAAAGTTATTGCAACAACGCGCGGGGAAAGAGGCATCCCCACTACTCTATTTATCCTGACATACTCTACCGTGATGGCATGTCATCACTTATGTTTTTCTTCTTCTTCTTTGCTTCAGTTTACTAACCGTGAGGCCATTATCTCCTCCATGTGAAAAGAAGCAGCAGAAACGGTTGGCTGCTTACATCCCCACTATCTCATTGATATTGAACTTCTTCACGAAACAAGTCTAGGAGTAACAACTGAAGGCATTGCTTCATTCCCTCGTAACACGTCCTTGACTCATGAGTTCTTCTAATAAATAGCAACGACCTCATCATCCGACGAGGATTCATTATTTATTCCTTCCCTTACTCGATCTCTTCCGCAGAACCCAGACCAACGTGGGTATTGTACGATTGTAACTACCTAGAGGTTCAGAAGCCGACGTTGGTGCGGGAAGATGATGGCACCGATTTTGTTGTGGCCGTGGACAACGTTGGTGCTGCGATAGGGACAACAATGAGGCCGGACGAGAGGGAAAAGCGTTACATGTCATCGACCATGCTGGCAAAATCGAAAGGGGGCGCCGCGGTTACGGGGCGCACTGCCGTTGAGAATGTTGCCATGGGCGACAGCATGAAGCCATCTCGACCAGGGCATCTAGCCCGCCTTCTCCCGCTGTGTCATGCAGCCCAGGCCTGACATGCGCGCGTCCCACATCTCTTACTCGTTCTCCATCACTCATCATCAGTCTGATTTCGATCCGTAGGTCATTGCATTGCGTTACCGCCGCTAGGATACCTGGTTGGCCTCCGCCTGCATGCTCCACCTACTCCTCACAACATCTTTTGATTCAACTGCAGTACATCCAGTTGTTGTAAAGGGATGAAACAACCTTCAGGTATGGCTCTTAAATCTCGTGCTTCCTTTGTACTGTTCCTAGAATAAACTGCCACGACGTCTATTTTATGATCTAGATGCTATACATACATATAGCACTATTTAATTTCAACGAAATCACATATCCAAGAAAGATTAGCGTTGGGAGTTCATTCAAGGTGTAGATATGTAATTCGTATTGCGGTATTAATGGATACTTTTTTTATTAGCAGCACATCATATGTATTGTCTTCTTTCCATTAAGATGATCAAAGGTAAGATCCTCTGTAAATTTGGTTAGAGAACTAATCATACTAAGTACGATTTCAGAGTTACACATTAAATCGCAGCCATCTTCTGTTGCAAAACATTTTTACTTTTTATTTAATTAGCCCTTTTCTCCTTACCGTGTGCCCCTCTCTTTCGAATTATTTATTACACTACCATCACGCTGCAACACGGGGGGCATTGTCTAGTTTCCAGAGTTTTGACATCATATACGCGCGGAGAAAAGCCAATGTAGTGGCTCATTGGTGTGCTAAATATGGTTTAACTAGTACTTCGGGTGTGGAAATTCTTGATGTAATCCATGACTCTTTGATTGCCCTTGTGCAATCAGATGTAAATCGTCAAACTAAAGAATAAAGTCCCTTGAAGGGTGGTTATAAAAAACGAAACTACTCCACACACGATGTTCAGTGCCCACGATCTCTGGACGACAAGCAACAAGCTGGCAAGGGCAACACTTTGCCTATTCATGAATGGTGTGATCGATAGAGTCATCCACCGATTGGGCAAATATTTCCGTCTACATAGCATCACTAAAAAAAATGTAATTAATGATTGAGATTAAAAGATGTTGAGAAATGATATGGAGCGAACGTTTTTGGGGGATTGTTTTCTGAGCGATTTGGTGCTTTCGATCTCGCATGAATCTCAATGCGGTGACACGCCCAGTGCACCTCGCTGAAAGAATGCTCGTTCCCCATGGTAATATCAGGGAACAACGCAAGCATCATCTTATCCCTTAGTTCCCCCTCAAAATCACATCCGACTGACAATTTTTTTATTTAGAGCATGACAATTTTTGTGTGAACCATGACATTTCCCACCCGTGTAACATGAAAATTTCCAAAACATGTGTAGTAATCTATATCTAATGTAACATGATAGTTCACTCTCATGTAAGATGATAATTTCTCTCTCAAACATGGCTCCCTCTGATGTGTAACACTGGCTGTTCCTAAAATATGTGTGACAATTTATTTAATGTATCATGGTATTTTTCTTTGTTTTAGCTAATTTTCTTAGTTGTAGCATGACAATTCAAGAGCATGTGTGTCAACTTTCCCTAATGTAGGATGCCAATTCTTTTTGTTGTAGCATGGCAATCTTCTTCCGCTAGCATGGCAATTCCTGAACAAGTAGGCAAGTTTCTCTCATGTAACATGGCAAATCTTCTATGTAGCAACATGAAAATTCTCTAAATGCATGGCAACTTCTCTGCTATAGCATGAAAATTCTTTTCTGCTGATAACATTGATGACAATTCTCTCAGATAGCATGACAAATTCTTTGAAAGAAAATACAGTGTTGAGAAGTGGGGAGACAGGTTAGTGTTGCGCGAGGAGTGTGGCCTTCATGCGTTCAAGTGCGGCTGGCCCAGCAGGAATGCCACCGTTTGCTCATGAGAACCTCCCAGAGTGCACGATCATTTGCTCCAGGGGCACAAGGCTGGGCACATTCCATCCCTATTCCGTGCAAAGTGGTTTGATGATTAGGTTGGGTGTGCACTCGACGTAACCCGTAGATTTATTCCATAAGAATTCTATCGTAATGCTAGTATTATTAATCCATCGAAATCGGTTGGACAATGTGTTGTTTTCTTCTAACCGTATATTTTAGTTTTGATTTTCCAAATCAGCATTTGACTATTGGATGCAAAGAATAATATTTTATCACTAAACCAAAAATTACTTGGCATAATTAGGTAGGTAAAATGTTTTCCAATATAATAGATATTTTATAACTAAAATAAAAATTAACTGGTATTATCTGTTACAATATTTTTGTATTACATAATATATATTTCCACTAAAATGAAAATATATTAATTAATTGATATAAAAATTAATTTGACATTAAATTAAATAAGAAATAATTAGCTTTGATATAAATATATCAAAAATTCATATTAGGTGAATAATAACCAACACTTTCAATATGAAACTCGACATAACAAATACTCCCTCCGTATCAAAATAAGTGACTAGACTTTGTACTAACTTTAGTACAAAGGTAGTACAAAGTCGAGTCACTTATTTTGGAACGGAGGGAGTAAAAGAAAATGAGAAATTGGTTTTTTCATGAACTTCACATAGAGTCAAGAAATATTACAACCATTTTTAATAGTATTGAATTATTAACTTCCACTTGGGTTAATATATGAAAATAAATATACAATGGAGACGTAGAAGAAAAACTAAAACATATAAGTTGTTTTTATTTCCATTTGATGATATTAAATATTTAGCGACTTGAAGAAAATGTACGAGGTTAACATGTGTAATATGTTTTTCCACTCTTTTTGTTAGTGTAGGAGACGATGTCTAGATTGATCAAGTTAACTTAAACAATATCATTTTAATTAGCTGTCATAGTTTCGTCATAATATATAATTTATCCAAGCCATCCAAGTTCCATTTTCCAAAGTAGAAACCTTGTAAAAATACTAATACAACGTGCATAGTTTTTTTTTGATGTTAAAAGTTGCCGCTTTATTTAAACTTGAAAGCTCGGAATGTCATCCGAAATAACGTCAAGAACAAAGTCTGGGGGAACCCCCATCCAAACCTTACACAACTCATCACCAACACCTACTTTAGCTAACTTATGCGCGGCACCATTAGCACTTCGTCTAACCCACGAGATTCTGCTCTCATTAAAAGTCTCAAGAAGAGTCTTGATATCTTGAACCCACGGTCCAGTGGCAGAGAGATTCTTGCCTGGTTGTTTTAGCATGTTCACCACCCCTTGGGCATCGATCTCTAAGTGAACTCTTGTTGCATTGATCTCCGCTGCCAACTGCAAACCCCTTCTGCACGCCAATATTTCTGAAGCTTCAGGATCGACAACGTTTGGGAAGTAAAGGCAGACCGCTGCCAGGAAGCCGCCGTTGTGATCCCTAAGCACCGCGCCTCCTCCTCCTTTCTGTCCATATTTGGAAATGGCCCCATCAGTATTCACCTTCACCCAACCTTCATCCGGGGGCTCCCAGCGCTGTGGTTCAGCGTGCCTCGGCTCCATCGGCACTCGAGTATGTACTGCCCTCCATTCTGCCATATGAGCGACAACAGAGTGCATTATTTCTTGTGGCTCTGCAATGAGCTTTCCGCCTCTCGCAGCATTACGAGCTAGCCATAGGCCATATGTGGCCTGTACCATGGCCTCCTTCTCTCCATCGGATGCACCAGCGAACCAGTTAAGAAGCCAGCGAGCCAAAGCACTCTGGGAGTCAATCGAGCGCGGTGGGATCGCCACCGAAACTCCCTTCTCTGAGTGGAGAAGCTGCCAGAACCTTACTGAATGTTGACATGACCAGAAGCGATGATAAATCGTCTCTTCCCGGCCACAAACAACACAAAAAACACCCGGTTTAATTCGACGTTGATGTAGTTCGTGCCCTACGGCCAGCCCATTCTTGATCATCCGCCACACATGTATCTTTGCTTTTGCAGGAGCACAAGACTCCCATAACGCCATGAACCCCTTGTGCCTTTGCACAGAATTAGAGGACTCCGGCTGTCCGGTCCTCGATCCCCCCAGCGATCTCTTTAGGTGGTACGCGGACTTGACACTGAAACAGCCATTTTTAGTATAGTTCCATGCCAAGTAATCCTGCTCCTCCGGGCCACCGATCGCTATCTGTTGAATATCATGCGCATCACTCGGACTGAACATTGAATTTACCTTTGTTGAATCCCACGCATGTCCATCGGCTGTGAGCAGATCTGCCACACGCGTCACTCCTGGCATAAAAATTTGACCCAGTGGTCTCATACTCCCACTCCTTGGTATCCAGTTGTCATGGTGTATAAGCACCTTTGAGCCATCCCCAATGCGCCATATCACCCCTTCACGAAGAAGATCTCGACCATGCAATACACTTCGGTAAGTGTAGGATGCATTCGACGGGCAGGATGCAGACATAATTGTCTCCTCCTTGAAATAGCGAGCTTTGAGAACTCGCGCACACAGGGAGTCTGGTTCTTGCAGAATTCTCCAAGCTTGTTTAGCAAGCAAAGCTTGATTGAACGCCTCGGGGTCACGCAACCCAAGTCCTCCTACCCTCTTTGCTGCACACATTTTCTGCCATGAGACCCAATGCACTTTCCTTTCACCATTCGTTGCACCCCACCAGAATTTCGAGGAGATCGAAGTCAGGTTCCGGCACGTTTTCTTAGTGAGTTGAAAGCAACTCATAGTGAAAGTAGGCACAGCTTGGAGTCCAGATTTGATTAACACCTCCCTTGCTGCTTTAGACAGACCTTGCCCTTTCCATCCACTTGCTTTTGACTTGGAGCTCTCAGTAACACACTTGAAAGTACCCTCCTTTGATCTACCAACCAGTGTTGGTAGCCCAAGGTACCTTTCGCTAAGTGCCTCGGACTCAACACCAAGAACCTCCTTGAGCTCAATCTTTACGTCGTCCGGGCAACCCTTGCCAAAAAAGATAGAAGATTTTTGCATGTTTACACGTTGGCCCGAAGCAGCCTCATATGTTGCCAATATCCCCTTAAGAGCCTCCATGTTGGCCCTCGAACCTTCTAAGAAAACAATACTGTCATCCGCAAAAAGGAGGTGTGTTACATGAGGGCCAGTGCATAGTAATATGTGGTAATCTAGGTGCACAAATGTGTGGGTCATATTTTTGGTGGAGAACTTACTTGCACGGCGCTTACTGTTATGACAAGAGTGTGCACGCACGATATAAGTGGTTGGCTGGTTGCCCAACTTTATTCCGAAAACACCCTCGCATTTACATTTACTTATGTTGATAAGCAACATAGGCAAATAAATTAAATCAAAAATGTTGAAAGCATTTACTACTGAACATTTTTTTTTGTGTTGCTTCCAGTATGGCAGACCAAGGAAGACATCACAAGATTTTGTTGAATGAAAAGTCACACATATCAATGAAATAGTATAAACTGGGGAATAAAGAGTGTGAATAAATTGAAAAAAATGGAGACTCTAAGATTGTTAAAAACAATATCACTACGACAATTTCAAATTGTCCAATAAAATACCGACACTAAGTCTTAAGTTTTTCATTTACCCACTTAACAAATTTCGAAATATATTAGAAATGCGAGTTGGCGAAGGAAGGTTATAAGACACACTGATTGTGTTCTAAAAAAATCCACAATAATTGCTCGCCATAACGCGCACGCAAAATAACATCACATGAATAAGTGCTAGATCATTTCGCCAGTGTCACAAATAATACCTTTCCCTATCATCCCGGTTATACTTCGCTAAATTGTCATTACCATTATTTAATAGAATTATACCTATATTTTGAGAAATGACACTACACAGTTCCTTTTATTTCTATTTTTCTAGAATAAGCTCCTTTCAAATCTAAATAAATAAATAAATAAAATAATAAGTTCCCTGTTCTGTTTTTTGACTGAATCCTTTTTCTGGTAATATCCTTAATTATTGGCGTGGGTCACGCACGTATCTTTGAAGATAACTACGTACTGCCTATCTAGATGTTTCAGCCAACTAAGAAGCATTAAGGCCGAGCCAACCAAAGCCTAGCTTGCCTATCCATCACCTGCAATTCGGCCCTCTCCCTCACCCACTCTCTCTGTAGCCGGCCCGTATCTCGCGAGCTCTGAGCTTCGATCGACAATAATTAGGCCATTGTACTTTGACAAAGCACGAAATGTTTTGTCCTTCCGATCATCCCTCCATTTTCTTACATCGAAGAAACAACAGAACTGGAGTACAAGGGAATAAACAAGCCATTCATCTAACCGGACTACTCGTCGAAGTGTCGAACCATGCTCACGCCTCAGAACGAGCCGATGCGGCCGGATGATGCTAACTTGCCATGGCGCCTCCCTACAGCCCTCAAGAGCACCGCGGCGACGGAGTGCACGGCGGCGGACGCTATCCTCGCCTTGATCTGCCCCCGCCTCGGCATGTGTCGTCGTCCTTCACCATCTTCACGCCGAGCAGCGGACGCGCCACCGTGGTTGGCCATCTTCTTTCGCCGGACGGTGGCGTGCAGAGCTAGCTCTGCTTAGCTTAATTTGGATGTCTTCTCTGGTCTCTTGCTCTCTCTTACGCTCTGAAATGTGCCCTGCGGTTACGCTAACGGTGGCCTATTTATACCTAGCTCCCTGCTGCAAGCCTGAAAGTGGAGTGATGGCGGTGGTGATTGTTTAGTTGGGAGTACTGTTCCATTCCAGTAGGCTTTTGGTTGTTAAACCGCGACCAAATATTCGTTGGATCACGGGAAAACAATTGTCTGAGCATGTGCTGTCGAGGGCACACTGCTTTGCGATTTCTAAAGTGCCGCTGTATATGTATCAGCGGTGGCCATGCATGGCGCCGCTAGCATGTTTCCGACCGTCGTCGCAGGGAACCAGCGTACCTGTGGAGATTACATGCATGCACCGATATGATCCGGGTCTTTACTGACGCCGCTTTAGATCGCACTTAATTATCGAATATTGTCCTTGGAGGCCGAGCTCCATGGAGCTCGGTTTTGAAAAATTCGAATTTTGTCAAACTTCATATTTTCCACGTTTCAAAAAATTCTGAAAAAAAACACAGATATACATGAAGGCATAACACACATGCGTGTAAATTTTTAGGGCAAAATATGTTGAAATGAGGGCTGTGCAAAAAAGACAAATCTTAGGCTTTTTAACACATGATACTATTCATCCTCCCAGGCCATGAATTTGTCTTTTTTTTACAGGTCGCATTTCAACGTTTTTCTTCCTGAAGTTTTACACACATACACATAACATCCTTGTTTAATTGCACATTTTTTTTTCAGATTTTTTTGAAACCGAAAATTTTGAATTTTGATTTTTTTTCGAAAAAAGGCCTTCATGGTGGCCGAGTGCCAAACGTCCGTTCTCCTATGGGTCGTGCTATTATCGTCCCCTAAAAAGATAATAAAATAGGATTCTGTTCTCAGACTAGCAAGAATTGGCATGATCTGACACCATGCAAACAGATTTCGTTAAAGGAATCTCGTATGCACAATAATTTAAACAAATCAATGCAAGATTCCAAGGTATTAAATGGCAACAAAAGGAGATATCCATTTCAAATAGCATATGAGAGAACACTACTTCCAAACCCATGAGAACAGGACGGTGTCAGTTACTTGAACTAAATAAATAGATAGTGATGGATAACAAGTTACAGCTACTTGCACTAGATAAATGGATAGAAAGAGGATTTATCCAATCCATCACCCTAAGAGCAATTCCAATGAGGAGACTCGTTTCATCCGCGCGCGTCCGTTTGGGTCGGCGTGGACAGAAAAGTCGGCCCAACGCGCCGACC
>CBMN010758997.1:0-11135 GCA_000582825.1 Hordeum pubiflorum
ATTCTTCATTTTTGATTATTTCAATGAGATAAATTTTGGAAAAATGAAGAATTCCAGTATTTTTTCTTATTCTTTTTATTTATTCTTTCAGAAAGAGATAAAAACCGACCCCTCAAACGGGCCTCAAATGCCCGGGCTGACNGGCACCCCTCATATCCAGCCCATATGGGGCAGCAGATATGGGGGAGCCCAGGCACGCCCGCCTGGCCCGCACTGGCCCGCATCTACCCCACATATATTCGTCCCGATCCGCTCGCCGGACCAAACCCTAGCCACTTCAATCCACTCCCCTTCACTCCCATCCGTCACCCCAAGCTCACCTTCCACGATCTCCGGCCTTCTCCGACATGGCGGGCAGTGGATCCGAGTCCTTCACCTCCACATCCGTCGACCACGAGCTCATCCCATGCAGCCCCGAGGAGGAGATGGCTGTCCGGGTTGCGCTCTGCCGTTCTCGAGAGGCGGCCGCACGACGGCAGCGCTCGGACTCGCAACGCCAGGAATCCATTGCGTTCGCATAAACAGTGCCTGGATTCGGCGTCGCTGCCTCACCGGAGGCGGTGCGGTCCGTATGGCGTCCGAACGCCGTGGCGTAAGCGCAACCCCTCCATTGGCGCGCCGAGCACGAAGCATGTCGTCCTCGGACGATGTCATGGCGCGGGTACGGGAGGCGGGCCCTCGCGGCGATGGACGTTGGAGAGGCGGAGTCACACTCTCCGGCGCCCCGTAGGGTGCACCAGTGTGGGCGTCGCAACCGCGTCGTGGTGGACGTCGGCTCCTCCCAGGAAGGATCCGTCATTGACCTCACATCCACCGGCACCGTCCGGGTTATGGGCTCTGACGAGGAAGAGTAGGGCATGGGAGACGGCGGTGGATCAAGTCCCGTGAGCCGGCTAGTGTCCCATATCCTACTCTACCTCGCCGGCGCTCGGACTGACACTACGAGGGGCGCAGCCAGACGACCTCCGCTTAGTATTAGGTTTATGTTGCATGTAATAATATGGATTGGAGGTTTCTAATTTGAGGTATTTGGATGTAGAATCTATTATTTGAGGCGTGATCGGTCAGTGTCCGCGGACGCGTCCGCGGGCCTTTGAGTGGCCAGATTTGCAAGTTTCTCGGGTGTCGATGCTCTAAATATGGTTTATCTGGCTTCGATGAGGAAGGATTGGAGGGGAGACGACGGTGGTGCGCCTTCAACTCGCTTCGGTACTTATAATTATCTTTAGGTGGTTTACAGACATGGATGTAATTTCTGATACTTTTGATATTCACTGTACTGCCAAACAATCAAAACTATGATATTTTTTGGCAAACTTTGACAAATGTCTTCGATGCCTGCAAAGTTTTATCATCAAATAACATTCGTGAAAGTTGTGACAAAAAACAAAACCGATGCATCAAAAAAGTTATTTTCAAAAGCATTTTGGAGTATTGATTTTTTTTGCACGAATCTCATTCCATGATGAAAATTTATACGCATTGAAACATTTGTTAAAGTTTGCCCCAAAAAATTCAGAATTCTTAGATTTTACTGTTCATAGCTTAGAAGGAAACTTTTGTATGCCCCTCCCCCTCCACTCAGGATTTCAGGACAAGTTGGCTAGACCATAAGACCAAACCAAGTATGATGCAAACGATGGATAAGGTAACAACGAGGCTCCAAAGCATATGGTGTCGTAAGAGCATCTTCAACAACATCCCAATAATAGGACATCAAAAAGTAGTTATTGGGCATCAAAAAGTTAGTTTTGCACCATCTATTTTTTTCTTCAACATCAGTCCTACAATAGGGCACCAATTTGCTCCAACAACCGCCCTATATTGGGCACATCAATTGCATACATATTGAACATATTCATATCAAACTCACCTGAGATGATTCCAGAACAAATAGAACATAAATACTGAAAAGATAAATTAAAATCATCAATCCGTAGCATTAAATTTCTATATAGTTCATCACACAAAGTATTCATCACATGATAAGATGAAACTAGGGAGGTTGTTCGTCATGCCACTTCCACCACTCCTTCATTAGATCTTTCTAAGATCCTTATGCACCTCGGCATCTCGATTGTCATGTTACGCCTCAAGAAAACGCGAGATTCAGTCCTTCCTTCTACGGGGTTGCACGGGTTTTCCCGTGAGCTCATAGGAGGTGTAATCCAAATATTTCTCACACTCATTCTCAATGGTATCTTGCACGCGATGACTATGTAACAAATGATCTCCTCGCACAATAACAAACTGGGCTCTCAAAATCACAAAAGCCCTTTCCATATCTTTCCTAGTGGTCGCTTGAGCATTATAGTAGACTTCTTTCATAACTTGGGGACTTGAAGCGGGTGTGGCTGTGCTCGCGGAAGTTTCAGCTGGTTGGTGGCCCATCGCGAGATGTGTTTTTGCGTTTGAGCAAGAGGCAACATGATACATCTATACATAATTTGGAGGTGAATTTTTGGACAACCCTAAAATGAGACCACATTTTTTTTAACGTTTAATGCAGTTGTTGGAGCTCGTTTTCAGCCGAAGATGCAAAAAAACGTTTTGGGCAGCTACCCTATTACGGCGTCTCCAATAGGTGTAAGATAGGTGTTGTTAAACTTTGCCACCTAGGATATACGATGATGTGGAAACAAATAAATGAGGAGAGAGAGGAAAGATGTATGTAAATTAACCAACAGCTCTTTCACAAGCTCCAAGGTTAAATAGAGAGCAATCACATTTATTATCTCTTCTCCTATTGAATAATTTCGATGCAACCATTGAAATAGTTGTATAATCCCTCGTTAGTTGATGACATGAACAATTTTACCAACAAGGCTACATGCAAACTATTGGAGATGCCCTTAAAGGGTTGCTATTAAAGATGCTCTGACACTCTGTCTTTTATTTGGACATCTAACACCCATCTTCCTACTCTATCGCTTGCACCAGATCTTCATCTCCCTTCAAGGTGCATGCCATCCGGTAACTCCCGAGTGTTCACGGAACGGACGGGTTTTCGGGAAAAAGAAACTAGAAAAAAATAACTGATGGACTAAGAAACTTAAAAGACCCCGATATTCACCACACGTGTGTCACAATGGACACCCGACCACACGACTCGTCCGGTCGTACCCAGGAGCCAGCCCACACGACCCTGTGTGGGTGAACATTAAAATTTCCCACACGTCCGGGCGCAGCCACGACGGCCCGAACGCCGAACCAACAACAACTACTCACCCCCACCTCGCACGTGTGGCATGAAGCAATTCCGCCGTGACATTTTTTGATGGCAACTTTAGTTACCCAAGGATGGCAACTTTCTGTTTGGATGACAAGTTTCAGTTTTTTTGGGTATATTTTTTCTCGGATGGCAATCTTAGTTGTAAAAACGTGAGGACAGTGTTACTTCGTGCCACACGTGTGGCACTTATCATTTGTGTTAACTATAATTGTCATGTCTAATCAACTGTAGTTGCCACTTGTGATCAAACCATAGTTGCCATGTGTGATTAACTAGTTGTCACGTATGGTCAAACCATAGTTGCCATGTATGGTCAACCATAATTGCCATATGTGATTAACTAGTTGCCACATAATATGCACAACTGCAGTTGCCATCTATCACCGTGTGACACAATGAAAACTCGACCACACGACTCGTCCGTTCGTATCAGGAGCAAGCCCACACGACCATGTGTGGGCAAACATTAAAACTGCCCACACGACGCTGGGTGCGGACGTGGCTCCGTAGCTAGATGGTAAGTGTTGTAAGATTCGTGCAAATCAAGCGAACGGTGATGACTGCGTTTAGACGAAGTTGATAAGTACCACACGTGTGGGCGTTATCGATTAGAAACTTAAATCGTTTACCTGGCCCGCCGAGCCTATAATCCCGAATGGAGAGAATACCTTCCTACTTGTATCCATCGGCATTGTCCTCCCCCATATCATCCTATAAGGCAGGCGTGTCTTTGATCTTAGTTTTTTTGGGCGTGGTTAGAACTCGGCCGACTAAGACTTAACTAAGTCTGAGTTGGGTCACATCAGCGTAGTTGTCTTGCTACGAGCGGCACGGCTGGATGCCGCAAACGACGACGACAAACATTACGCCAGTATGCAAGCAACGACAACTGACGCTACACCAGGTGTGACTACATGCTATAATCATAAATGGCGGATGTTGCGACCGGTGAGACCACGCGCTACGAACGACGAGGACGGATGTTGTGCGGGTGAGATGACACGCCGCAACCAACAATGATGGATGTTGCAACCGTTAGGATGACATGTTGCAAATGATTGTACGAAATGCTGCAAGGGGCGCCCAGTCCAGCACAAATCTCCATGCAAAAAATTCAATGGCTGAGCAATCGACTAAGAGTTTATTAAATCTCAGTTGACCGAGTTTTAGCTACCCCTTTATTTTCATGGTTATTATGATTTGAAATCAGTTGCTAGCTCCGTCTGAAATATCCCTAGCTAGGGTGTTCCAAGTTGAAAGTTAGGATGTGGATGACGAACAAAAGGTTTCTCGAGATTGGTCCCAGGCTAGCACGATTGTCTCGACCTTGTAGGAGTACGAGGCTAGCTGGCTAGTACTCTAGCTAGTGCAATGGGAGAGGGCACCCCCTTGCATAGACATATGCATTCACTTTTCAAAAAATGAATTTTAAGCCCGTTTTAAAATGTCAAAATAAAAAATAAAAAAATCACGCAAACATGCTCGCAAATGTGTGTGCGCGGCACAAAGTTTTATGATTTTTTTTTGTCTTCGTCAGAAAGACAAATTTCAGTGCTTCTAAATAGCGTTCACGACACTTTTTTTTTTGTCTTTTTTACACAGACCACAATAAATGTTATTTTTCCATGAAATTTTATGCACACACATAAAACATGGAGAAGTACCCGTGCAACCCTTTTCAATTTTTGTTGCATTTAAAAATGTGTTTTTCGAAATGGGTTTATATGTATCCGGATTCATCGATGCACTTCCCCTGCAATGGTATATACCATGCTTGTTGGCTCCGATCCACTTTTTGGCATGATTCAGTTTTGCAACTTGGAAAAGTTGAGCACTCGGCATTCGGCTTTTGGGCAAAGGTGGGCCCGTCCATTCAAATGACCAAGCTAGCCGGCCTAGTCAAAATGGATCAATGCCATGGATCTCCGGAATGTTCGCAAGATCGATCATGTAGTCATAGCAGGCAGCGACGCGCCACCAATATGTGATCAACAAGTTACCCTCTGGCACATGATGCCGGCAGCGCGGGTCATGCTGTCAAAGCACGTAGTACAGGTACAGTTAGCATGACGAGCTCCCATCGCAAAGTCAAAACACGCAGCACACGAGTCGGGTCTGCACCATCTGACTGGCATGCATCGGCAAGCAAAGGCTCACGCGCGCGTGTGAGCCGCGTCGGCCGGTTTGGTCACTCGAACCTCAGGCTCAGGCCACGCCACGCCGGCCCTCCTCTCCTGCTACGTCGTCGTCGTCTGCCGCTGTTGCCGCTGGGCTCCATGGATGGATGGCTCCATCTACCGACCGAGCTCACAGCCGCACTGCTGTGGAGGCTGCTGGGCCTGCGCGCACAGGCGCGGCGAGATGTGCCGCGGCGGAGGTGATAGGCCGGGAGGCCGGTGGGGGCAGCTGGCCGGGGGCGGGGAGCAGCATGTGAGCGATATGTGCAGTGCAACGGCAGACGGTACCGTACCACAGCGCTGGCGGCCCGCTGGAACCAATCATCAGGTACGTACGTGCCAGCCCGCGTACCGATGGGCTGGCCGCGTGTGTCGTGGTAGTACGCCACAGTGCTGCGTACGGCTCTATCCACGCGCTGTTGCGCCTCGTGTCGAGTTTCTCCGTTGCCCGGGATGCGATGCGAGGCTGTGGCTGACTGCCCCTCTGCGCGTGTTTGTTCCGCTGCACGCCCGCACGTACGTACAGGCGGTACGAGGGTGTAAACAGATGCAGGTTTGTATCTTTGCGCGGGCTCAGAGTTGCGTGACAGTCGGTCTCCAACAGTAACGCTCAGGGTACCTGAACATGACCGGGGGAGCTCAATCAACGCGCACACACACACACACGCACACACCGCTCTCAACATGTGAACGTGTTAGCGCATTTCTTCTTGTAATAATGGCAATTCGACCATGTTCAGAAAAAAAACATTGACCCTTGTCAGAGTAGTAGTAGTACGTACAACGAGGGGGCCTACTTCTTCAATCATCGTGTTTGCAACATACGTAGTCGTTTTGGCAATCGCGCACCGGCGTGGGGCTGCCCGGGCCGGAAAACCGTCAGCCACGGCCGTGTGATCCGGCTTGCGTGGGGCGATCCGCCGATCCGTCCATGTACGCACTTGCTTCAGTACGAACGTAGCACATCATGCCTGCTCATGCCAGCCGCCATTTAAGCCGATATGACGCCGTCGGGACCTACGTTACACGTACCTGAACGACGGGTAGAGGTACCAATCATGTTTTTTTTCCCCAAGAATTGACACGTTCCATTCAAATAACAAACTGGTTACACAAAACATGGCATCTCTCTAGAACATTCCAGAAAGACAGCTCACCAAGAAAATTACTGGAAAACCCCAAGAATAAGAAAATCTGTAGAAGGTCCATATAACCACTATCTTCATGCCCATGGAAATCAGCCTTCATCGTCGCCATAGCGTCTGGCGAAGGAGAGAAACCCAGGACACCTACTTGCCTCAATCCAATAAAGCGCCATGGCAGGCTTGCTGTGTTATGAACCTCGGAATAGACGTGGTCGCGAACAACGACGTGCTTGACGATGTGGATCGTCGGTTGGGGAAAACCCCCACGCCCTTGGATCTCGGCCCTGACATCTCCCAACGGCGCTGCTGTCGGAGAAACACCAGACCCGCCGGCCATCTTCCACTGCCCAACTTCCAGGCGAGCCACCTCCTGGACGAAGCCGACGCTGCTACGCCAATCTCCCTTAAACAGAAACTTTCGGCTCCTCGTCGACGCCGGAGAAGACGCTAACGTGACGCGGACAGAGCCGAAGAACAAACTCCCGAAGCGAGGTCTCCGTCGTCGCCACGATGGCCTCGCCTGGAACAACTACGTCCACCGGCATGAAATCACGGTGGAGAAACAAGTCCGCAGCTCCTTGCCGTCGTCGAAGAAAGAACGCCGACAAGTCGGTGGACCGGAAGACATTATTCACGCCGGCTATGTCGGCACCGCCCGAACACCGTCACAGCCACAAACCTATCGTACCTACTAGAGACAAAAGGAGTCGGGTTCCCTCACCCTCATGTTGCCGGCAGAGCGACGAGAGGAGAGCAGGAGAGCCCGCGCCTAACTGGGCGCGGAGAAGTGGAACCGCTTGCTTGTATGGGGGGAGAGAGAGGAGCCGTCACTCTCGTTCTAGGTACCAATCATGTTGCGATTGCATTGCGCTGCTTTTTACTCTAGTAGGCAGCAATGTGCTTTCTCTGTATAAACTATTGGGCCTTGGGCCTAAATGTATGAAGGACTGGTCACAGCCACCAAGGCTATTTCTCGGCTATTGTGAAACCTAACTTCGCGTTGCCTCTGGCGCGCTGGGCACCCTCGCCTTTAAGTAGGCCGACCCGTCTAAGCGGTTTTGGGTAGGTTCTGTAGACGACCTGATTGGACCGGTTTTAGAACCTTTCATGCATTTTTTTTTTGTTTCTGTTTTAATGTGCTCCTTGTACTGGTTTCCTTTGATATTTATTTTTAACTTTTTCTCTTTTTCTCAAATATATGTCCACTTTTTTGTCAATAAACGTTATACATTTCTATATACATGCATAGAAAATGGATACACGTTAAACATTTCTCAAATACCTGATGAACTTTTTCAAATGCATATTTTAATATATTTTTGAAAATCAGTATTAGTTTTTAAAATATGGATTGATGTTTTTATATCAAATACTGTGCTAACATTAATACAAAATGTCACGATTGTATCCTTGAAACACGTGAACATTCTTAAATGTCGTGATTTTGGAAAATGGCACGTAACATTTATTTTAAAATTATGCAAACAATGTTTTACATTGTATAAACATTTAAAAAATGTGATGAACATTTTTTGAAATGCATGAATGGTGTTTTAATGATGTGAGTTTTTCAAAAAAAATATGTTGACATTTCTATATTGTATAATTATTTTTTCAAGTGCAAAAATATTTCATTGAAACATGTAACATTTTTTAATTGTCACCACAATTTTTTTTAATGCTATCAATATTTTTTAAAAGTTGCGTGAACATTATTTTTACACTACATGAACATTTTTTTAATGTATGAATTCTTTTAAAAAATTAGGTAACATTTACATATTTGGAATACAACCAAAATTATAAAATAAAGAAAACAAACGAAGTTACTTCGTAGCAACTAACGGGCCGACCCACTATAGCACCGCGCAGAGGCGAGACGGACGCCCCTTTCGCTGCGGGCTAGCCATATCCCCTCCCAATGACAATCCAACAATAATAGTATCGAAGGATGTGTTTGGTTGCAGGGCTATCATCCCAGGGATAGGGATAGCCCTTTTTTTATGATGGTTGCCACCCTAGCCTGTCCCTCAAAACGGTCTTCCGCTCAAGGATTTAGTTTGGCTTTTTGGCTTTTTGTGGTTTCTGGTTTGGCTTTTTTGCTCTCCCTAGCCAGCTGGTTGAGGATACTCACAACCATTCTAGACTGTCCCTCAAACCAAACACATCCCAAATGCTTTGGACTTCTTTTCTGAACCAAGAAACACTTCACAGTTCAGAGTTAGAGTTGCTTTTACCGAATACTCCTTAGGACTACCATAATGTTCAGAGTTGAATCACACACGTTTAGGAGAATTGGATGACAGGGACGGTAGAAACTTAGTCGGATCTTGAAACCTGAGTTATCCACTTGGGCAAAAACCTTGCGAACATCCCCATTTCAGATTGTAATAGAGCAAAGATGATATGAATATCGAAATGATGAAACTTCTTGGACCAAAAACATATAACTGCAGACCTACCTGCAGCGCGAGAGCACTCTACGACACCGAAGCAAATGATTACAGCTTTGCCCAGAAGGTCACAACTGTGCACCACAGCATATTTGCGTACAAAAATGAAGCAAAAATGTACAGATGGACATTGCTAAGCCGATTCCTGCGTGCCGGCGAACAGGCTAGAAGATCACCTTCTCCTTCTTCACGAGGATCGGCGGGTCAACGTCGATGCCCATGTTAGCGGCAGTGCCCGCTATGATTCTCATGGCGGACTCGATGGTTTTGCAGTTCAAGTCGGGCAGCTTCTCCTGGGCGATCGTGCGTACTTGGTCCACTGTCACCTTTCCAACCTTCTCGCGCTGCGGCTCCTTTGAGCCTTTTTCGACGCCTGAGAATCAGGATTGAGAAAAATGGAGGTAAGTAACCATCAGCTTACTTAGCTGTGTTAGCCTAACATATTGTTGATTAGTTATACAACCTAATACAAACTACATTAAACAGACAGTTGATGAATCGACCCAATATTTTGATACTTTAGGGGTTAACTTTGACTTGTTTGTTTTCAGAGAAACTCATGATTTATTATCCAGCAGACCTCTCCCTCTGTACTTGTAGCAGACTTGTTATTTTAGATATGCACTAAACAGAAGTGGGGCTAGACCGTTTCATAACAAAAATGTTCCAACAGACATTATTAAGCGGTACAATGTACAGACCAAAAAGAAACCGTTCTTCTGCCCTGCTCTTTAGTAGTTCAGTGTCTTATGGAAGCCTAGAGTGACTGACAGTCAGGTAAAAAAAATTGGTGAAGCCTAAAGGTTTTGTGCGCACTTTGAGCCCACTAGAAACTCCAAGAATGGCTGAATTATGGCTTATACATACTGCACTGCAACTATCAATGTAGGTTTTTACTCTAGTGATTAATCTTTAAGAGAGCTCATTTCCTTAATATTTTAGGTAGTTTCACAGATATCCATATGCAATTGTCAATTGATCAGATATGAAGATTCGGTATCTCCATTGCGTGCAAAATTGGTATGCAAGTAGCAACTGACAGGCTACTCACCCAGTAAGCATGTTAAAATTTTCAATTTATACATTTATAACTAAACCTATGAATAATGGCACAACTGAAACATTAATCTGTCCCTCTACACGTACATCTGAAGACTATAAGTAACATAACAACATAGCAGTGTGCATTTCAATTTTTTGTCCAACTACCCCCATATATCTTCAGTTTGGTGCATGAACCACAGATTATGAACAATTTGATGCTAATCAGAAGGTTGCATACCTGCAGCCTTGAGGAGCAGTACTGAGGCAGGAGGTGTCTTCAGGATAAAGGTGAAGCTCTTATCCTGCAAAACGGAAATCAATGCCACACTCATCATGAGGACCAACCCGCATTACCAATACACTGCACACACATTAACCATTCAGACTCGCGGGGTTAATCAACAGTGCAAGCTCACATCGAACACGGTGATCTCGACGGGGATAATGTAGCCGGGCTTGTCGGCCGTCTTGGCATTGTAATCCTTGCAGAAGGCCATGATGTTCACACCCTTGGCACCGAGCGCCGGGCCGACGGGCGGCGCGGGCGTCGCCTTGCCCGCCTCCAGCGCCAG
This sequence comes from Hordeum pubiflorum, assembly GCA_000582825.1. Lineage (NCBI taxonomy): Eukaryota > Viridiplantae > Streptophyta > Magnoliopsida > Poales > Poaceae > Hordeum > Hordeum pubiflorum. Next base: position 10,624 of record CBMN010758997.1, read on the forward strand.
CTTTATGATGCCCACCACTGCAGAACAACGCGCATACATACACAGTTTAGCCAGAGGACGAGGCGGGTCGCGCGAAACCATGTCGGGTGGCGCGGAGGTAGAGGCGAGCACAGGCACGAACCTTTCTTGGCCTTGCCCCCGGGCTTGGGGGGCGCCATGGCCCTGACGGCGAACACCCTCCGCGAGGGCGCGGCCGCGGCCGCAAGCGCCGCCGGCCGGAGAAAGGAGGAGGGGGCGCCGAGGAAGGAGGAGGTGAGCTTCTTGGCGGTCGGGGAAGGGAGCCCGTGGAGGGATAAGGTTGTGGTGGCCATGGCTGTGCACCGGGAGGGAGGAGGAGTCGGCTGCTGTCTTTCTGCTCTGCTCTTGTTTCCTATCTTCTTCTAATCCTCTACCTCCTGGGCTTGAAAGATTGGAGAAGCGAAAATCCATATCTGAGCTCGGGCTCAGCTGCTCCCGCTGACGAAAAAAATCAAAAAAATACTAAAACAATTCAAAAAATTCCATTTTTTTGT
>CBMN010758999.1:72-10688 GCA_000582825.1 Hordeum pubiflorum
TGGGCGGGTCTCACTATGGGGTTATATCCCCAACATGAAGACAACATATGCACACTTTAAGAAGAATAATAACAAAACCAAGTGTGTGCCCTGACATGGCAATGGGTTGGAGAGGTTCGAGAAATGGATCACTTGTCACCACCAGGGCATGGCCCCCATAGCGGGATAAGGGGAGCCAAGCTGTAAAGACAAAGAAGTCATCTCTATCCATCCACTACCGGTAGGAACCAAATTAAACAAAGGTCATAAAGTGCTAAGGCTTGTATGGCAAGCACCTTTGAGGTTCACACATTCTCTCATATTTAAGCACCTCCTCCTATATCCCAAGCTCATTGTATTCCTTACATAGTTTCTTACATCCCTGTGGTCGCCTCCCGTATTTGCACCACCCTAGAATCCATTGTCCAAAGAGCCTTCGACATGGCAGACCACCTTCAAGTTCAGCAACAACACCAACTAGAGCTCCCTCCGGGGTTCAGGTTCCACCCTACCGATGAGGAGATCATCACCTCGTATCTAGTCCCCAAGGTGCTGAACCCAACCTTTATCGCCATAGCGATCGCAGAGGTGGACCTGAATAAGAATGACCCGTATGACCTCCCCAAGAAGGCAAAGATGGGGGAGGAGTGGTACTTCTACTGTCAGAAGGCCCGCAAGTATCCCACGGGGATACGGACCAACCGGGCCACAAAAGCCGGCTACTGGAAGGCCACGGGAAAGGACAAGGAGATCTTCCACCCGCCGCCTAGTCTCATTGGCATGAAGAAGACGCTCGTGTTCTACAAGGGCAGAGCGCCTAGGGGGGCGAAGACCAACTGGGTCATGCATGAGTACAGGCTCGAGATTAGCAAGCAAACGACATCTGGCCCATCCACCGCCATCGCCAAAGCCGCCGCCATTAATGCGTCTTCCAAGGTATTTAAACCTAGAGTAGTAGTACTTATAAACCATAAACACACTTGTATGTAGCTAGCTAGTGACCATGCTTGTTTGTACGGATTTAATTTATGTATGTTGGTAGGAGGAGCGTGTGGTTTGCAAAATCTTCCATAAAAGCATCGGACTCAAGAAGGTCGCGATCCTGTCGTACGCCATGCACATGCCCATGTCCATGGGAACAGAGCAGCAACATGGCTTCCTCGACCCTCGTACATTCCCGTCTCTCATGGACTACAACGCGTCGTTGTCGCTTGGGCCTCCGCTATTGTTGCCTGAAGCTTCTTCGTACCATCTGCACGCTATCGAGACCGACTCGTCGATGACGGGCAGCTTGGTGCTCCCCATGATGAACAATCACTACATTCGGAACTAACACCACCACCAGATAATGGGCAACAACCCAATGTCGTCCTACCAACAACAACAGATGATGCAGATGCAAATCGGTTCAGGGCAGGGCTCCATGATTGGGGTCGAGCCTGGGAGCAGGCCGTCGTCCATGGTGTCGAAAGAAGACGTCGTGACAGGCTGAACTACAACGTTCAAGGCAATGACCCCGCAACAACCATGGACGGTAAATATTGGTATGGATGGCATGTGGAAGTACTCATGATCACATCATCCAAGACAACATATATATGTGTGTGTATGCATGAATTAACCATCCTTCAAAAGATCGGTTAATATATACCAACATTTATATGGGTATGCACCGCATTTTACTTTTCAGCATGATTGCAAGAGAGTTTGCATGCATTTCCCGGTCTGTCTTGCCTCTCTTGCGCTAATATGTGTCATATTTAATCCAGGACCCCGATAAATACAAAATGTTTGGATTTTAAGCATGTCATTTCGAATGTTTTTTATGATAACTTTAGTTAACGCGAGGTGGTAACCTTGTGCCGGTTCGTTTTTTGTCAGAAAATTGTGTTTGTCAACCTCGCGTGAACTAAAGTTATCATAAAAAACATTCGAGCTGACATGCTTAAAATCCAATCGCTCGGAATTTATCATTTCCGTTAATTTATAAGAAATATTTTATTTTCAAAGGAGAGTAACCCCAGCTTCTGAATCCAATTATGTATATACCACCATGAAGAAAATATACTCGTAGAAACATGGAGGACTAAAATAGCTACAAAATCGCAACTGATTTTCACTATGATTCGTTTTGGTACGAAGGAGTAAGGATATCAACAAATTAGCCACCATTTTTGTACTGCAAATTTAAAAGAAATTAACTTGTGATAGTCTAGGATCTGGCCTTGCTCTCTGCGGCCAGGCAGTGGATCGGCACGCCCAAACAAAAAAATGGACACCGGCGTGGAAAAGACAAAAGGATAAAAGGGAGCACCCTGCCAGTCTATCTCGCCAACGGTGGCAGTGTGGGTGTGGCACCGCCTCCGCTGCTCAGGCTCATCCTGTCCTGTTCCTACTGCAGCTAGCTAGCCAGCCAGCCAGCCTGCTCCCTTTGATCTCTTCTCCGCGCCCACCCCCCATATCCCACTTTCTTATCGACGACCGCCACCTTCATCCCGTTCCCAACTCCAGAGACCAGCCACGACTAGCATCGCCCAACTTGCTCGTGACCCCTTGCTCTCTCTCTCTCTAGCAGCCGCATCTTGCCAGCTTCTGCTGCTTCTGCTGCTTCCTTTCTCCATGTCCTTTGGCAAGCCGGACATGAGCAAGGAGGGCATGTACCAGGAGCGCAAGGACGTGCCGGCCACACGGTTCGCGACGCCCCCGCCGATGCAACCCCGCCATGCCGGCCACGGTGACCAGCAGCAGCTGGAGTGCTTCTCCGATGAGGTGGACAGCCGGGGTACCCCCGAGATGAAGGAGCCTGGGGGCAGTGCGGCCGGCTCCCAGCTGGTTTCACGCGGCGGCGTTGGCGACGGGTCGAGCATCGAGGTGGCCAAGAAGCGGAGGGGGCGGCCCCCGGGGTCCAAGAACAAGCCGAAGCCGCCCGTAGTGATCACGCGGGAGGCGGAGCCCGCGGCGGCGATGCGGCCGCACGTGATCGAGATCCCCGGCGGCCGCGACGTCGCCGAGGCGCTGGCGCGCTTCGCGAGCCGCCGAAACCTTGGGATCTGCGTGCTCGCCGGCACCGGCGCCGTCGGCAACGTCTCGCTCCGCCACCCCTGCCCCACGGCGCCCGGCGCTGGCCCGGCCGTCGTCGTCTTCCAGGGCCGGTTCGAGATCCTCTCCATCTCCGCCACCTTCCTGCCCCCGGCCATGGCCGCTGTGGCGCCCCAGGCCTCGGCCGTCGCTGCCGGGCTCTCCATCTCGCTCGCCGGCCCGCACGGCCAGATCGTCGGCGGCGCAGTCGTAGGCCCGCTCTACGCCGCGACAACAATCGTCGTCGTCGCCGCCGCCTTCACGAACCCCACCTTCCACAGCCTCCCCGCCGACGACGACGCGCCGATGTCCGTCTCCGTGTCGCTCTCCGGCAGCGCGGACGCGGACGAACACCGCGCCCGTCAGCAGCACCAACCGGAGCCGCAAGAGCAGCGTCATCAACGGCGGCAGGCGCCGCACGTGGCCCCGTCGGCAGCACAGCCGGTGGAACCTTGTGGCGTGCCCGTCTACGCCTGCCACCCGCAGCTCCAAGAAGTGATGTGGCCGCTTGCTGCTCGCGCGCCGCACCAACCGCCACCGCCGCCGCCCCCGTACTGATCAGAGAGAATGTGTACGCCCTTTCACCAGATTGCCTACATCCTGCAAGGTTAATGGCCGGCGCCCGCCGCCTACTTGCTAGATCTGCATTAACCTTAGCTGCACCTTAGGGTTTAACTCTCTGTTTTCTTGGGCTTCTACTTCTGATATCGACATTGATCCTCATTTCGTACGGGAAACTGAGAATTGAATGTCAATCTGCGTTTTCTTTCAAGCTCACAATAAGCTATAGCCCATTATTATCTGTCTTTGGCAATCTCAACCTAACCAAATGAAGCAGCTGAGAATGCTCCTCTTTGATACATTGTTCCTATGCCAGTATTTAGGTGTGATTCGTTTGTTTTGTTTTGCACAAGCGCCAAGATTAGTTCTGCTAGCTGCAAGTTGTACATGTACTTGTACTTGTACTGTTTTGACACCATACTCTTTTGTGGTACCACGGTGCTGATAATTGAGAGGCTAAATACTACTCCGTACCACTGAGGGGAGGTGCAGTGCACTGCAGGCCTGCCCATTCCGTTCCGTGGAGCCATTGATTTGCGGTTCTCTACCGACTACCGTATGGGCATTTCAGCCTTCTCCCCATAAGCCGTGTTGTGTTTCCTACTTTTGCTCTACTCTACTCCAGCAGTCCAGCATATATGTATGCACTTGCAAAAAAGAAGATGCTGGCCAACAGAACAGGAAGGCTGCGATGGACACAAAGCATGCTGGTTGTTACCCCGTCGTCATCGTATGTAGTAGAAATTTGTTCTATGGATGTGGGTCAGGACTAGCCAGTATCCGCCGGTGATTAGCCTTTGAGTTGAAGTCAGTATAGTCCGGTCCTTTTTAGTTTGCGTATAAGTTCAGTCCGAAGTCAAAATATTTCTACTTTGACTATACATATAGAAAAAATATCAACATTCACAATGCCAAATCAAGATTGTTAGATTTATTGTGATGTAGTTTCATACTAGTATTTTTTTAGACGAAAAGTTTCATAGTATATACATTTGGTATTGTAGATGTTGATATTTTTTTTAATATAAATAAATCTAATACGCGATGGCAAGACATTGGTGTGAGTGACAACATTGATTTTAGAGCCAGCATTCACCTTGTGTCAATCAACTTCATCCACGTACGTTGAAATTTGAAAACACTCAACCATTCCACATGTTTCATTCCTCTGGGTTTATTAGTCCGCCTCCAATTTTTTAAATTGAATTGGAGTTACAAAACATGAGTTAAATGCCACAAACAGTATGCTGAAGAATTTTTCAATGATACACTTTTTGTGTCATACTCACGCCATTCCAATGAGTAAAGGACACACGCTTCTCAAAATTCAACTTTGACCATAAATTAGATCAAAATAATTTTTGTGACATAAAAATATCATATCATTGAAAACTTCTTTTCAACACAAGTTTAATGGTATGATTTTTATCGCACATAATTGACATTTGGTTGGTCTAATGCATGGTCAAAGTTGGGGTCTATATGCGACTTGTTCATTGGAATGGAGGGAGCATAACTCATAATTTATTAGTCAGATTTGGTCCAAATTAGGCTCAGAATTAGAGGGGACTTATAAACCATGACATCAAAAGTATTACCGAGTCATGATTTATTTATATATAAAAGATAGCCGATGCTAAAAGTCGTGCTTAGTTTGAGTTCATGGACGAGGTTTTATTTCATAAACAACTACATGAACTCACTCTCTCAGGGCATGGCTAATGCATAGCCTCAGGATGATGCTTCACATGCCATGTAGGATTGGATGTAGGTTCGGATGGTGTAACGGGATCCTCAGCAGGAGGGGGTGCTTGGGAAGAAAAGGTGTAGTCTGAAAAAGTTGAAGTGAAAAGTAGAGATGAATGTGTACCGGAATATTTATTTTCTTTTCCTTGACGAGGCCCACCAATGGTAGCTTGCATTGGAGAGAAAAGACCAATGTAGATGTCTCAAGCTACTTTTTGTCATGGGACATCTGTATCCATGTGCCACCATTGTACATGCCCTGAGACGGTTCCAAGGAAAAAACTGACTATGTCCCCCCGCTGACGCTCCTCCTTTTCGGCTCCTGATCTCACCTCAACGATGGTGGCGCCCATGACTTTGGTGTTGGCACCGCACCTCACCCCACACCCCAAGGAGGGCCCTATCTGGCTGTTGTCATCACTACATGCGAGAAGGGGGGAGAGGTGGTGGCATTGTCGTATTAACCGCACCTCACACACACAATGAAGCTAGAGAGTACTAAGATGGCCTTTTTAGTGTACAAGCCTCGTTGTAAGATAAAACATTAAAAAAAACTGGATTGTGATTTTCCCACTTTTGAGTTGTGAATGAAATAATTGTTTTAATTGCAAGTGTGAATAAAGTAGTGTGGGTAGACGGTGAAAGATCAACCTCTTGGTATCAAGACGACAACTTATTGTGCATGCGACTAATTTTCTTTGTGTTTGCCAACTATATATGTATATATGCACACAAGGAAAACGAAAAGGCCATATTTGACTTGTGGAAAGCGTCCATAATCTCGGATGACCTAGACATTACTATTATGGGCTCTGTTTGGAACGCGAGATAACATGAAACATGAAAAATGCAGGATAGATATTTCAAGTCTTATGAAATCCTATTGCGATTGGAAAGACGAGAATTATACAATCTTCACAACGGTTTTGCAGGAAACCATCTTTCGAAGAGAGAGGAGGAGAGATAAAGAGACATGTTGCATTGAACTTCTAAGAGGAGGTGAACATTTACAGGAAACATCTTTTGAAGAGAGAAGGGTGAGAGACAAAGAGATATGTTGCATTGAACTTCTCAGAGGAGGTGAAAACATGGTGTTTGAGAAAAAGTTTAGAATCCTCCATAAAGTGAAGGTAGTGAGGTATTCATTTAGGAATTATTCAAAACCTACAATCCAAAATGCTCCTTAAAAAGAAATCCTATAAGAGTGCATTCCTAAAATTCATGTGAAATCATTTGTTCCAAATAAAGCCTTAGTTGGGGCCCCTTTGATTCAAAGGATTCCTAAAGGAATTCTAGACGAGTCTAATTCTTAGGATTTGTTTTCTATCTTGTTTATTTGATTCATAGGATTACTATCCATAGGATCCATTTTTTTCTTAGGATTTATTTGTACTAGTTTTCATAGGAAAATTTTCATTCACCCCAACTTCATGTGAAGAATCCTATGTTTTTCCTGTATACAATCAAACAACTTACTAATCATGTAATATTGATGTGGACATGCCACACCTTCATGTGTTTTTATGTCATGCATTTTACAAATCATGTGAATCAAAGAGGCCCTTGTTGTTGATAACTGTTAATCATATTTTCTCATATTTTTGGACTTGCACAAATCTTCTATTTGAAATAACGAGTCTTACGCGAGGTTTGTTCACGTACACAAGTTCTCTCTTCTCTAAACTCTAGCATCGCCACCCTTCAATAGGCCCTCCATACCCCCAATCCCCTTTGATGTTGGAGTGTGGGGAGACCCTGATCTACTGGATGGAGTTTTAGTTTTTCCCTCTTGGGGATTTTAGCAGACACTTTTTTTAAGGTTTCGATCTTGGATATATGCATCTTGCAACGACAACAACTTTGACATGTTTTGTCCACGGCGTTGATCTGGTAGGGCCGTGGCATTGATTACTAGAGCCCGTGATCAACAATGAATGACGTTAACCCAAACGATGGAGAGACAATAACGACAGTGTGCCATCAACTTGTTTGAGAGAAAGAACACGGTCGGTCTAAAAATCTCGATATAATTTCTTTACTTTTTACCTTTTAGCGGTGTTTGTGCCATAGATTGATTGATAGACCTGAGAAAACCCTTTGCGAAACAATAAGATGTTTTTTTATGTAGACTCAGACTCAGAAATGGCAAAACCACATGTCTTTTTCTTACCTATAGGGCAAAGTTCTCCTCCCCTCCAATCTCCACCGGCCAGCCCATAGAATATCTCCCCTTCTGACCGCCGCTTCACGACACATCTTTTCCTTTTCGTATTGGGCAAAGTTGTTCTTCCCTCCAAGCTCCACCAGCCAGCCTGTGGATTCTCCTCCTCTCTTCCTCTCGCTTCGGTGGCTGGTGGAGGGGAGGAGAATCCCGATGCCTCGGCTGTGGCTAGTAGTTTAGGTTAGTTTTTTTTAAGACTTTGCAGGGGCAACGCTTGGACGAATGACAGCACCTCGTATTCGAGTTGGTCTTTCAAGCGTCGATCCCCCTTGAATTCATTCGCCGGAATGGAGTCGACGGAGCTCTGGCATATATTCATGTTGTCTCCTTGGGGCGGGGTGGTAGGGTTTATCGACGTGCATGCGTGACGACAAGATATTGTGCCAGAAGCTTTGGATTGATTCAAGGGTTCCACAACGACAACTACACTCCAGGGCATTGGTCCTTAGGGTCACATGCACGAAGACTTTCAGGTTGTACATGACAAGGTCTAGCCCCGAATGAGAGCGGTGACAACGGTGCGCTAACGACGACGGTGGAAATGGTTGTTTGGTGGCCTTGGAACCTCGAATTTAATTTTTATTAAGCTTTGTACCATCGATGAACTTTTATACTTCCTCCGTCCCAAAATAAGTGTCGCGCATTTAGTATTAAATTAGTATAAATTTTGTACGTACTAGATCATCGGTACTTATTTTGGTACGGAGGGAGTAGTAGACAGGGCTCTTTCGAATCAAAAAATAAAAAATAAAAGTAGCAAAACGACGTACAATACGAGTCTGCGCGGTACGAGACCGTGACCGTCATGTCCATCAAGGCTCCGCTTTCCTTCCCTGTTGACGCGACCGCACACACCAGTCTCGAGATCGGAGACGCAGCGATCGAAGTGAGTTCGCCTCAGCTAGCTCCCGGCCCCGTCTCCTCCCGATCCAAAAGTGGGCTCTGCTTTCCTGCCTGATCATCGTGGCGCCAAAGCCCCAAAAGACACCGCCCCAGCAAGGGCCGGCACTGGCAGCAACGCAGCGCAGCGCAGGCCTTCCCTTCCCCGGCCGCAGCTCGGAGCAAGGCCGGACGGGGACGGCGCACGACAGAGACCGGAGGGAGAAAGATGGGGCTCGCGGAGGGAAGAGGGAAGTGGGAGAGGATGGCACAGACGCCGCGTGGGTATCTTCCTGCTGTACTTTGCTCCGCGGTCTGCACCACCCTCCCACGCATCGAACCCTTTTGCTGTTTACTTGTTTGCTGAGCGGCTCTAGCTGCATGCATGGTGTAGCTGCTAGCTTGCTACTAGGTCGATACGTAGTCCTAGGAGAAGCACTGTGCTAGCTGTGCATGCACGCAACGCCAGCCATGTATGCAAGCCAAGGTAGCAGTGCATGTACTTTACTGAAGCTTAACTTCACTCAGTGGATCATACACTTGAGTCTAAAAAGTAAAACACACCCTCCTAACCTCTGAAACTAACCGTAGGACAGCCATCTGACAGGAGCGCAAGGCTAGTTGATCGGTGCGTGGAAAAAGCCAGGCTCGGCTTTGCCCAGGGGCTAGCCTGGCCTGCTTCTTGGCCTGAAAAGAAAAGAATCGCCAAAGCAAGATAAGACAACGCTGATCGACGTAGCAACAAAGCTCCGCTACCACAGCTACAGAGTGAGACAGTGTGGTTGTGTGAAAGAGACGCCGCCCGTGGTGGCTGTGCTCTCGATCGGCAGCTGGGGAGGGGAAGAAGAAGCATCAAGGCCAAGGGCGCCGCAGAAGGTGCACGCGGTGCTTTAATTTCTTTCTCTCTCGCAAGCAGGCAGGCTCACGATGCCTGCTGCGGCTGCAAGGCTTCTCCTTTCCTTTCGTGGGGCTTTGCTTGTTGCTTGTACTTTACCCACTGTTCATGATCGTATCTTGCATCTCCGTGCAAAGCCAAAGCACTATAGACCGTAGCTAGCGGCTCAGGGAGCTAGCTAGGCCGGCCTTTTCTGCACTGCATGCCCTGACCGGCTGACCCGCCATGGTCTCTGGGTTTTCATTTTGGGTTCCCATGGAATCACCAGCTACGACTGCTGGTATGTAGTAGTATGACGTACCCACTCCATTACAAATTGATTGAAGTTTAGGTTTACCCTAAGTTAATGATAAAACCAACAACATCCAATACACTGTACAAACTTATTTTCCATTACATAGACCTAATGAAAACTATTTTGATATGCTAGATATTGAAATGTTTTCCGACATACTTGGCCAACCTTGATTTGAAACGGATGGAGTACGCCACAGGGGAAACTGAAACATTTTACCGGAGATATTTGCGAGTACTTGAAAAATAAATGGACTTTATATATGATTTTTGTGCTCTGGCCGGTGTCGTAGTCTTTATGATAGTTGAGTTTGGGTTGTGTTGCAGCTAAATGGTGTTCAGACTCCTCCAGTGGACCGGTTCTAGTTTCATGTCTTGTGTTATTCTTTTGCTTCAGCTTACACTGGGGTTGGTCTTTTCTAGTCACGGATCAGCCACTCTTTGCTCGGATATCTTGACTGCATATATTGAAAATGAAAAAATTGCACAAAAGCTTTACAAGGACAATACCAGAGTCATGTTAAGAAGTCCATCATCATTTTTGAAGCAGTTGCATCACATGATCTTTGGATTTGACACGCTAAGTTTGACATGTCCGGGTCTCACAATGACATCAATGTGCTGCAGCAATTACCATTGTTTACTAGCTGATTGAAGGAAAAACTCCTCCTTACCACTATATTGTCAAAGAGCATAAGTACAACATGTGATACAATCTGGTTGACTATTTATATCCTCTCTGGGCTACCTTCGTCAACACCATCTCTAACTCAGTTGCCCAGAAAAATTAGTACTTTGCCCAAAGACAAAAGGCGGCTAGAAAGGGTGTTGAGAGGACATTTAGAGTATTGCATGTGTTTTGCAGTTGTTGGAGTTCTTCGTGGACCGAATGTGTCGTGGTTTTGTCACGACAGATGTCCTAGTGCAAGGACTTGGTGAGGCCATCGCTATGGCGGTTAACTC
>CBMN010759006.1:0-10878 GCA_000582825.1 Hordeum pubiflorum
GGCGCCCCCCCCCCCTCAGACCTGGGTCGGCCCACTCATCATTTTTTTCTTTTCTGTTTTTAACCCAAAAAACATAACCAACGGGAACGAACACGTGATCTCTACTTCCTGAGCAACATTGTAACACTAGTGGCCAGGATATTCTTTTGTGTACTTTTCCTTTTTATTTTATTTAATATTTTCTCTATTTTATACGTACTTTTTATTGTTTTCTATTTTTTCAAAATGAACGAACTTTTTTAAAATTTGATGAATCTTTCTTCAAAATCAATGAACTATTTTAAAATTCGATTTTTTTCAAATTTGATGAACGTTTTTCAAATTAAATTACCCTTTTTTCCAATGGATGATTTTTTTTTCAAATTCGATGAATATTTTTTCCCAATGGATGAACTTTTCCAAATTTGATGGTTTTTATGATTGTTTGTCAAATTTGAACTTTTTTTAAAATCATTGTTTTTTCTTAAATTCGTCAACTTTTATTAAGTTTGTGAACCTTTTAAAAAAATCCACGGACATTTTTAATTCAAGAAATTTTTTCTTTTTTTTCTTTTATGTTTTTCGACTCTTTGAAAAGTCAACGGTTGACTAATGACTGGTCAACCGCGACCGCGACCAGTCCAATACGAACAAGCGGAAACTGGCGAGATGCGAAGGAGATCTTCTACATGGACCGGGTCAGATTGGTACGTGCGTGAGCGCCAGTATCGAGAATCAGCGCTTATAACGCCAATTAGGAGCTCCCGTCACTAGGAGCCTCGCTTGTTGTGTGGCGCGCTGGCTCGCTAGGTCAAATAAAAAAATGCTGACTCTCGTTTCGATCCTCGCGCGTGGCATGGCACTATGGCTTGTTGGGTCAGGCCCACATAGTCCAACGCGTGAGCAACGCGTCGTTGCTGCTCGCAGCGAGCGATGTACGCGGGAGCTATATCTCGCTTATATTGAAAAATCACTAATTAAGGAGTATTTTTTTTGCAAACGTCACTTTCTCGTTCTCAGATTGCGACAAGTGTCACCCTGCATTTGCATCATCGCCGCAACCTGAGCGTTTTCCTTATTCCGTATATTCTTTTTTCAAACATTTTATTTTTTAAACCATGCGTCCAACCTCAATCCTTTTTATCACTGAATTTCTCACGTCAAGATCTTTAACACTAGATTCATGTTAATAGGTTCCGACTAACTTTTTCTAAGAAAAAAGGCAGAACAAAAAAACAAGTCAGAAGCACTTTTTTTTTTCTTTTTCGAGAGACGGAGTGCTTCTTACGGAAGCAAATTTGTGGCTCTCGCCGAAGCATAAAAACGTTTTTCTTTTCTTTTGAAGAGGCACGGGATATGCCTCTTGCGAAAACAAATTTATGCCTCCACGAGAAAACAATTTGCCTCTCTTGCGAAAGTTTAGAAAAGCGTTTTTTTCTTTCAAGAGGCACAACTCACGGAAAACACACTGTTGTGCCTCTCACGGGAAGCGAATAGTTTTTTTTTCTCTTCCTGAAGGCACAGCTGCGCCTCTCGCAGAAGCAAAAAAAATATTTTTTTTTCTTTTCGAAAGGCAGCTATACATCTAGCGGAAGCAAATTTGCGCCTTAGTGAGGAGCAAATCTGTGTCTCTCGTGAAAGAAAAAAAATGAGTGTTCTGGCACAAACAAAAGAATAATAAAAATCTCGAAAACTAGGGAGAAAACCAAAAGTAACAAAAATTGGACAAGAACCATCTAAAACCCGAAAAACGCATAGAGGAAAAAAAATCCAAGGAAGGATCAGCACACTCGGGACGGCTGAGAGCGGCCACTTGAAGCGTTCTATGCGCACCAAAAATAACCCTTGCCGGGCACCCGGGGTACCCCTACGGATACCCCTGGTAAGTTGATTTCCACTTATATCAGATGTTAGAGTATCTACAACCGGACTAGCCAAATCCGTCCCCCTATACGCCCGCGGACGCGTCCGGGCATTTCCGCGGACGCATCCGGACGGCCCTTCATATTTTGCTCCATACAATTATATACCTCATATCCGAACTCTTAAATCCATGCAAAGGCATGCACGTCGATGATCCGATACTAAACGTCACACGTAAAACAAATGTTGGTACCGAACATAAGAAGTGTTTACATCAAATTTATTTGAAGTGTATAATCATTCATCTGTTCCTTGATTTCCGTTGTGGGTCCACATATGATCCATCGTTTCCCCTAAAAATTTAACCAACAAATCCGGTCACACATTATGTCGAACACATCCGACGCAAGGCAGAACCAGAGAGTTGCCGGACGTACCGCGGTGTCTTCCGGACCGGCGACGACGTCCTCAGCGGAGAGGTCGGGAGAGATGATCTCTCTGACCGAACGGACGGGGGCAGAGGCTAATAGGCGACGGAGCGCGCGCGGCGGCGGAGCTGCAAGACGGACGACGCGAGGAGGAAGAAGAGAGGAAAACACGAAATGGATCCGGCGGTTCTGCGGGATGGATTTGATGCAATTTGCGGTAGGGTCGGGCTGTCGGGTCCGACGTGGCGGGCGTGCCCGGGCTCCCCCATATCCGTCTCATATTTGGGCTGAAAATGGGGGTGCCGGTCAGCCCGGCATTTGAGGCCCGTTTGAAAGACCCATCTGGGTCGCATTTTCGTGACCGGACAGTAACCGGTCGGCCTGGCCGGTCATTTGAAACGGGTTTGAGGGATCCAGTTGTAGACGCTCTTAGTTCCCCAGCTTGAAATGGACTCAACCGAGTCAGCCCAACACTATAGCAATTCATTTTTCCTTTATGTGTTTTCCTGTTTTGTCAGGTTTTCACTGGTCAGATTTTCATGTTTGTATGTTTTTTGTTTTTTAGTATACTTCAGTTTATTTAAGGTTTGTTTATTTATTTTATTTTTATCTTTGTTGCACGGTGCTTTTCTTTTATTTCTTTCATGGCTTTTTAGATTTTCTTTGGGTTTTTTGTTCATTGTCGTTTTTAGTGGTTTTTTTTTTTTCTGTTTCTTTTATTTCTTTCATGGCTTTTTCATTGACTTTTTTGTTTCATTGTCATTTTCATTGGTTGATTTTTTTTCTTTTATATATTTCATGGCTTTTTCGATTTTCTTTGATTTTTTTGTTTTCTTTGATTTTTATATTTTCAACACATGTCTACTTTTTCTAATACACAAAAAATATTCTCAGTGTACACGTAAAATACTTTTTTAAAACACGTTGAATATTTTTCTTTCAATACATGTTTTGAGCACGTTTTTTTCATACATGGCCAACATTGTTTTCAAATACATATTGAAACATTTTTAATGATAATAAACATTTTTCTAAACCTGCATGAACATTGGATTTATCCTGTAGTTTCACAAAAGGGAAAAATTATTTCAAATGTCATCTTCCTTTTTTTAAATGGTACTAAATATTTTTATACTATGAAAACATTTCTTTCTTTTACATTGTACATGGATAAAAAAGTTAGAACACATACACCCTTCTGACATAGACACATTTTTTCGTTTTCGCGAGCAGTTTTTTTTTTAGTTCTCAAATTTTGTTTTGAGTTCCACGAACATTGTATTTACATTTTAAAGCCATCTACATTATCTTACATTCTGTATACACTTTTCAGAAAACATACATACAATTTTTATTGTCATGAATAATTTTTTAAAGCTATCAACATTTGTTTGTAGTTCTGTTAACACTTCTTGTATACTGTCCTACCATTTTAAAATTCACCGTTCTTAAATTTTCTTCAGCTAATTTTTGTTTCTGAAATATATTCATTTGGAATAAAAATATAAATTGAGAAGAAGAAACGAACTTAGTATGATGTCAGCATGATGTTACGTGACATCATCGCTACAAGCCATGAATCTACTGGGCCGGTTAACCACCAACCAGCTGCACTGTGCATACGGGTGTGGCAGCCTTGTGCCTCGCCATAAGCGAGACATAGTGTCGCCCAGTGATGCATATCACCGCCCGCCAACAACAACAAAAGTTAAGAAGGTTGTTGGCCCATGATTAGGGCATGCTAAACGTTCACTTGGCCCATGTCGCCCATCGACCTTGTTTATATTTATTGAGCGTTATGGGCTGGCGAGTGTGTGGGGTCGTGCACTATGCAAATATCTTAATACATATTGATGTGAGATATATAATAGCGAATACCGGAGGGGAATGGCCAGGGACAAAATCACAAAGGGAGACTGGGTGGCTAAGATAACGAGATCCATGTTGCCCAAGTGCCAAAAGGCATTTTCATTCTAAGCTAGCTCTTCTACTATCGGTACGGCCTTGTCCTCACATCCGTTGGTTCTAAGCTAGCAAGCTTCTCCTGCCGACCAAAACTTTATGATGCGGCCTCCTATATGGTGGCTAATCGCACGGATGTGTGCGAATGGGAAGGCCCAGTTAGACGTGTCAAGGTCTTTCACCATACCGAGCGATCTCCAGCTATTTTTTTGAGTTCCCTCGACATTTTGGTTGGTTCTTTTTCATTAAAACACCAAATTTTAAAAATAAAAAATGAACCTTACCCAAATTTCATGACTCTGTTTTATGAAAACACACGTGAATATTTTCAAAAACTATTTTGGCTTTAGAGAAAAATCATAAATCTAATTTTAAAAATAGAAATTAAGAAATTTAAAATGTCAAAATTTCTACAAGTTTAAAAAATCTCAAACTTTATGAAAATATTCATGCATTTAAAAAAAATTCACGTATTAAGAAAATGTTTGTGAAATATAAAATTACAGACATTTACAAGATGGATGTATGTAGAAAAATCATCATTTTTTCATAATTTTGAAGGATTTTAAATATGCTTGTGTGTTAAAAATGTGCTTGTATTAAAAAATAATAATTGTAAATTTATAAAATCCTAAAAAAAGGATTGACGAAGTTATTGAGATAATTCACGGTTTTAGATGCATTCGTTTGATTTTAAAAATGTCCACTTATTTGAAATATTCACGAATTGAAAAAAAATCATGGGTTTGAATAAAATTCATGGGTTTTTTAAAAAAGATTGTGTACTTTGTAAATTGTCCATGAATTTTAAAAAGGTAAGAGGAAATAGTAGTGTGGACATTGTTATAATTTTCTGATTTTTTGGTATTTGTGAACATTTGTGAATGTTTTAAATTTTGCATTCATTATTTCAAAATAGAATGTATTAAAAAATTGGTGAACATTATGAAAGAGAAAAAAGTAATATTTTTTTAAAAACAAGATGGAATGAACGGGAAGGAAAATCACAAGTCCCAAGGTAGCACTCTTATCTAAATTGATTTGGCTCGATTGCTCGCATATAAGTGTGTTTTCCCAACAGTTTGTTGTAGTGAGCGACACAGAAGATTTTCCCTTCGAGACGACAATGAAGAGGAGTTATGGACAAAACGAGGCTCGTCCTCTTAGCTAGCTTGCCCAGTTTAATATGTTGGCATATTGGTTATCTGACCTATGGAAGAAAGAATGTTTATGAATTTGAAAAAAAAAAGGTACCTACGAATTTTAAACTAGCAAAACTACCGATACAGTTCAATTTAGTTTTAACAGACAAATCAATAACCCCGTTAGCAATTTTCCCTTTAAGCTAAAACGTATATTTACAAATTTTAAATTTCCAGAACTGCCGAGACAGTTCAAAGAAATTTGAATGGTAACACCTTTTCTTCGAGGGTAGAACAACTTGGAGTATCGAGCAAAACCATTTTTCTTGACAATACCATAGTAAACAGAGCAGTTCTAAAAAGAGAAAAGTATACTTTTCGTCCCTCAATTCTTGATGGAGTCTAGATTTGATCCCTCAACTTCAAACCGGACAACATGCATCCTTAACTATTGAAATCGGACAAGATTCATCCCTGGTCACGATTTTGCTGTTATCCCACCCCAATTTTGACCGTGCCCAACTCAAATCCGTGTACTTTTTTCAAGTCCAATTAATATTTTCAAATTCTGGTACTTTTTTCAAATACGCGAGCTTTTTAAAAATTTGTGTACTTTTATCAAATCCGCGTACTTTTTTCAGGTTCACTTACTTGTTTCTTCCTTTTTTAAAGTTAATGTAGTTTTTTTCAAATTCATGCGATTTTTAAAATTAATGTACTTTTTCATATTCGCGTATGTTTTTTTTGTAAAGAGTTCATGAATTTGAAAAAATTATGCAAACTTGAAAAGAGTACGGGGATTTGGATTTTTTACAAAAATAAGAAAAAAAATATGTGGATTTGAAAAAATTATGTCAACTTGAAACAAGTACGTGAATTTCAAACAAAGTTCATGTATTGGAAAAGGAACACGTATTTGAAAACAATACACGAACTTTAAAAAGTATGCGGATTTGAAACAAGTATGCGAATTTGAAAAACAGTTGATGGATTTGAAAAAAACACTTGGATTTTATAAAATACGTGGATTTGAAAAAAGTACGCAAATTTTAAAAAATCATTGATATAAAAAAGTACAAAATTTCAAAATACACGGATTTGAGAAAGTGTTTATTTTTTAGAAAAATGCATGACCTTGAAAAACTACGTGGATTTGAAAAGAGTACGTGAATTTCAAAAAGTTCATGGATATAAAAAAATTACGTGAATTTGAGCCAGCAAGGTCAAACCGAGTTGAGTCAACACCAAAACCGGTCAAAACTGAGACCAGCGACGAACCTTGTACGGTTTCGGTAGTTGTGAGTGCAACTTGTCTGGTTTCAGAGTTGAGGGTCCAAATCTAAACTTCACCAAGAGTTGAGGGATAAAAAGTACACTTTTCTCTTCTAAAAATAATTACATCCATGTACTTAGTTGGGTGCTCATTTTCACCCCCTTAAAAATGAACTTAGTTGCTGTAATGCCCTTCCATCATCATTCTGTCCGTTCGAAGTCATTTGAGTGGCCAACCCGTAGTAGCACACGGAATTCGAACCGAAGCCGAGCAAAAAGAAAAAATTGAACCAACAACTTACAGTTCAAACCACGGACCAAATTAATACGGATCTCAAAGTTTTCTAGAGGAGTTCAGGAAGGTTTTTATTGAGCATTATTATCGGGAATCTAATTTGATAGCTCATGTGCTAGCCCAGCAGGCCGTGTTGATCCACCAATGGTGTGGTTGGACACACCCCTGGCTTTATTTCGAATTTCTTAGCGGATGATGTAACTTTTATTCGAGTTAATAAAGCTAGCCATGGAAGTTTTCCAAAAAAAAACATAAAAAGAAAACCGAAAGAAAGAAATAAGAAAAAAATGTTTAAAAAAAACACGTTGCGCCTCGCGGAAACTGAACGTTGACGTTAAGCAGCTGCTCTGCCGAGAGCCACCGTCCGCTTGGGCGGAGGGGCATGAGCCATGTGGATGATTGTTCGCTAAAGCACGCAATAAGCGGTACAAAGCTAAAAATACTACTACGTCCATAGCTGCTCCTGAGTATTTCTGTGTTCATACGTCCTCACCAGTCCTTGAAAAAACAGCGACTAGTGCCGAACCCGAACCTCAGGGTCATTCACAGGAGAAGGACAGGCCACTCCCTGCACATGACTCACGGGCAAAAATTCAGTGAGCCAGCCAGCCACCTGCATCGTACACAAAACAACACAAGAAACCAAGACGGATCGTCCTTCGCGAGTTCTTCTGCACGGCGCAGGTCGATAGCTTGCATTAATTCAGAGCCGATCGCACACGTACGGCCCCCAGCCGGACTGACGCGCCAGGTACCCAACTGAATTTCAGACCCCAGGTGTGCACGTCTCTTCTCTTCTCTTCTCCAGGGCGGCAAATGGTGGATGAGGACGAGTCGCGGTCCTTCCGGTGCCAGTCCACACCACATGGAAACGCAGGCAGAAATGTCCCTGTTTCCGAAAATATGATTCCATGTTTCCACGGAGCACGGAAAGTGGGAGAAGAGACGAGAAACGGTGTCCCTGTCTAGATCTCTCTGGCGATCTCGCTCGAGAATCAAAGATACCAGAAAATCGCGAGCCACGTAATACGAATCGTTGGTGCGTATGGAAGAAGATCAAGATGGCGCTCCGTGCAGGACAAGATGTTATCTCGAGACTCGGAAGCTGAGGACCGTATGTAGTAGTACAAAAGAACTTTTTTTTTTTGAATACAGTACAGACGCAAGCGCTTACATACACCCGCATACACTCATCTTTATGAATGCACACACGCACATCCTATCTCTATGAGCATTTCTGAGAGACTGAGCCGGCATATCATACTGAGATTTACGAAGTCACCGTAGCCGCCTTGTCGTCGACGGGAACGTCTCCTCCACTGAATGCACATCGTCGGAAATCCTGAAATAAATCCAAGAATAAATGCGAGCATCAGGACTTGAACCCTGATGGGCTGGGATACCACAGTCCCTCTAACCATCCAATTTGCAGAACTTTTTATATTATTTCACTCTCTTGAAAGAATATGTACACAACGACAGACCCGAAAAGACATCGATTGGCCAGTGGTATATACGTATATGCGATTGATTTGGGGGCATCATCGAACAGATCGGCTTGCTCTCATGCCACACCGAAAGATCGGTCCACTCTCACGGTCTCAATTGTAACCCCAAACTGAGTGCAAGGGGCAAAAAAGCTATAAGCTTGACTAAATTGAGACGTACTTCAGTGAACAAACAAATTATAATTAACTATATATATAATCTACGTGGACCAGCTCCTGAGGAACGACGGCCTGGCGAACATCTGCTCGAGCGCCACCACCACGGCCATGGCAAGCGACACGCCGACTCCGGGCTGCACCACCAGCCGGAACACGTCCGTGCCGACCACCTCCTTGGGCATGATCTCTGCCACCGCGCGCCTCTCGCCGTCGTACACCACGCAGCTCCGCCGCGCGTAGGACCCCTCCACCTCGTACGAAGGCGAACTCGTTCCGGCGCCGGCGCACGCCGTCACGTGCGCCATCGTCTTGCCGCGGCCGCTGCGCCGGACGGCGTACACGGGCCGCCGCGTCTCCTCGCCGGCGAACACGAGCCACTGCTCGCCCTGCAGGCTGAACCGCTTGCGGCGGACGGTGAAGGCGGGCCGGCCGGCCGCGTCCATGAGGACGACCTCGTCGCCGGTCTCGGAGGCGTAGCTGTCGACGCGGTAGGCCAGGTTGCCCATGGCGTCGAACACCGTGAACCCCTTGCAGTCGAACAGCAGCGACTTGCGCCACACCGTCAGCGTCGTCGGCCCCTCCACCGCGGAGGCGGAGCTGGCCGGCTCCTCGTCGACGGCGCCCGGCGTGGGCGCCATGTTGGGGTGAACCCTCGCCATGTAGAGCATGGAGCAATTGAGAGCGCTGGGTAGTCTGAGGTAATTGAGCTTTGGTCGCCCTGTTGGTTGGCTCTTGGAGTCGAGTCCGTGGTAGGCGGTGGTTATATACAGGTCTCGCTCGCTCGCTCGCTCCATGATGGACCGGCCGGAGAGAAAAGGCAGAGGCATGTTGCTCTGACGTGCGTGGGGACACAAGTGACATGGGCTGCTGCTTAACGACCTCTTCCTCAATTAATAACAAATCTTATCATGGATTGTTTGCTAGTACTATAAAAAGCAATAACAAACTCGGCTGACGCAAAGGCCGAAGTTACCCTCAAGAACTAACTTGAGAATGCTGCTGCATAATAAACAAACCAGGAGGAATTTTCTGCCAGTAGACGGATCACAGAGCACTACTCCCTCCTTTCCGGTTCACAGGGCTCAAATCTGAAATCTCATAGGTAGACTGTAAGTGGATGACACGAGTTTTGTGGATATAAAATTGTCCAATGAAATATTCCTCACTTATTCAACTCCCGAGACAATAAGTACAATACCCTCCCTCTCATTAGATTTGCATGGTGCATGTAGAAAAAGACGCATGCATGACTAATAATTTACTCACTTTTATTAAATATGGTGTGGGACTTAAAGCTCTTTAACTCAATTGTACTCAAAGTGAGTCTTATATAATGAAAATCTGAAAATTTTAAGGTAAGCCCTATAAACCGAAAAGGAGGGAGTCCTGCTTTTCTTCCATCATCAAGCTCGTTCGATCGTATATATCCAGAAGAGAAACAGCGCGACGTTTTGTGCACGCATGCCGATTAAACCGGCCCATCATGCATAGTAGTACGCACGAAACGTCGACGCGTTACTCGTCCGATCTGGGCACAAACTATTCACTAGTGGAGTGGAGTATATCCGTTCCACGCACACCGGCACACGTACAACACTATGGACGCAGAGCCCTAATCCGGCACGCGGCAGGAGGCCAGGCCTCGGGTAGTCGGGTGGGCTAGCAAATAGCAGACCAGCAAGAAGCAGCGGCTAGCCCTAGTGCGTCGAGTCATCATCTGGCTATAGGCGGCAAAAATCAACTCCATACCGATAACATTCGGTTCAATGCAGGCGCTAACGACACGGTGATTGCCCGGTTAATCAACGACGGATGCAACGCAGGAACGCGATTAACGAAGCATCCGCGCGTGCTGCTGATGTTATCTTGCGGGATTAACTATTGACCAGCTCTGGTTTAGCTAGTCACGATCGGGTCTGCTACCGTGACGAGGTTGATAGCTAGCTAGCGGGCTGTCTGGTGCCGTGCAATTCTTCATGCGGTAGCATTCGAGGTGTCGTTGATCATTGCGGCCGAGGAGAAATGCAGAGCTTGTGGCTGCCTCGGGGCCATCTGTGAGACACTGATTGGCCGCCTCGGCGTCAAAACTAGCTAGACTATTTTAGACTATTTTTAGAAGATGACTAACTACTAGGGGCACCTGTACGTACATGTGAATAATTTAACCGGTCGTTAGAGCATCTACAGCCGGACCCCTCGTACGCTCCTCAAACGCCCGGACATGCCGCCCGGTCATTGACCGGTCACGAAAAAACGATCCAGACGGACCC
>CBMN010759035.1:0-10879 GCA_000582825.1 Hordeum pubiflorum
AGGGCAGGAAGACGGGAGGGGCGGGGGGCGCGGGAGCGGGAGCGGGGGCAGGAGTGGAATCGGGATTGGATTGGAAGGAGAGCATGTTATGGTGGTGGTGGTGGTGCAAGGAGGAGCCCCCCTGGTGGAAGCCCATCCCCATGCCCATGCTGGAATCGGCGGCCATCTCCTCGAACATCGGCGAGAGCAAACCCTAGCTAGGAGGCTAGGAAGGCCATGGCATTTCGTAGAGGTAATGCAGCCTTAGAAGAGTAGGGAAGGCCTGCTCTGCGGGCAATGGTACCTTCGGTTTGCGCGCACGAGGATACGATTCTGGAATTCGCCGGCGAGCAGCAGCCGGAGGCGGAGGCGGAGGCGGCGGAACGGACTTCAGATGAGACGAGGAGAACACTCCTGCGGCTGCGGCTCAGCGGCTGGGCTGCCTACGCTACTAGACTAGTACACCCTTTCGCTTCTTTTTTAAGCGCCTTCAGCACTTCTTTTTTAAGCAATTTTACGGGGTGTTCATATACTTTAACTTAGAGAAAGTTGGAAAGTTGTAAGAGCAACTCTAGCAAATCCGGTAAACGCTCGTCCTAGAAAAATCGTTTACGGTATCAAATACTATTTTTACGGGACGATGGACGTTAAGACAAAATAGATCCGTTAAGACAAAATAGATCCCACAAACATATACCGCATATTCAAACTCGTAGTTCATACTAAACATACAAGAGTTCATACTTAATAAAACATAGATTGGACTAGCATAAAAGGGAGTTCATACTTCAACATAGTTCATACCAGCATAAAACGGAAATTCAAACTATATCTACTCATCGTTGTTGTCGTTGGGCTTCTTGTCGTGGAGGTGGTAGTCCATGAGGGTGCTGGAGAGGACTTGGGCGAGCTGATACTCCTTGAAAAGCGCCTCCACCCGCGCAGCTGCAGCTTCATCTCCGACGGCGGCGGCCTCCTTCGCCTCGAACCATGCCTTTTCTACCGCCCGGAGACGCTTGATCGCAGGGGAGAAGATGCGGTCGTAGCGGACGAAGTTGGTCCACGATCGTGCTCCGGCGTTGCAGAAGCGATCGCCGCGCGTGCGCCTGCTCGCGGCGCCACTCCTCCACTGACGGGCGGAGGGAGGAGCTCCCGGCCTCAGCGTCGTTGCGGCGCTTGCTCGGCCGTCCCTCCCGCCGCCCGCGCACGACATCTCCTCTTGCTTTAGGTGGATCTCGTCGCAAAACGCTGTCGGAGCTCGCTCGATTTATCGTCGGAGTAGAAGAAAAACAACGAAAGAGGATGAGGGAAAAGGAGGGCGGGAAGCCTAAAACGACACTGCGTAGACATATATAGCGGATTCGGAGGCGGTTTACAGGCTTTTACTTTAAAAAATTATGGGCAGGTCATTTTTACCGGACTTGGCCAGGTCATTTTTACCGGACTTGGCCAGGTCATTTTTTTGGACCATCCCGTAAATCAGCCGAAAAAAGCGCCCCGCCAAGGTTTTACGGGATCTGCTAGAGTTGCCCTAAGAGGTCTTTTCTTAGTTCGTGTAAATATATTCCACAAAATCTGTTATTTTTTCTTCTATGTTTTCACTAAACAAGCATACAAATATTGCATGCATGTCTATAGTATCAACATAGTAATTCAAACATTTTATATCAGACATAAATCTTGATAATCATTTCAAATCCACGGTTTATAAATTCGATTCGAAATTTAAATTCAAGCATAACAAATGCTCCAAATCATTACAAGTAGAAATACTAGTAAGAAGTTTATTGGCCATGAAGCGACCACAAATGGTCAACAAGATCATCGTTGCCCGCACAGTTTTCAATCCGTCGATGCATTCCAAGGAATTTCCATTCACCCCTTTGTAGTTGAATAGGTGGTATATAAATTTTGTTCTCCTTATTCTCATAGCGGTAGTCTGGCGGTTGTTCCTGCTCGTCCATTATGATCATGTTTTGCAAGATCACGCACGTTGTCATGATCCTTTTGGTGTCAGAATCATGCAAGACCACGAACATGGCAAAGCGAGCTTATAGAACCCCAAATGCTTGCTCGACATCCTTTCCACATGCTTCTTGACGACTCGCAAAGTGAATATTATTCTTACATTGAAGGTTTGATATTGTCTTCACAAAAGTAGACCGTGCAGGATATATGTCATCAGCAAGATAGTAGTTCATGTTATATTGACGCCCATTGATTTCGAAATTCACCAGTGGTGCCCCTCCAACAGATATCCTTGCCAACAGATGAGACATTTGCAAAACATTCATGTCGTTGTTAGATCCTAGCAATCCAAAATATGACTGCCAAAACCAAAGATCATTTAATGCCACAACTTCTAGAATTATGGTCGCATCTTTATCTTTCCCTTTGAATTGTCCATGCAATGTTATAACACAATTCTTTTACTTCTAATGCATGCAGTCAATGCTTCCAGGCATACCGGGAAAGCCCTTTGATGCACCCATATGAAGTCTTGCAGTGTCCTCTTTATTGGGAGACCGAAGATATTCTTCTTTGAAAATGATAGACTTCACAAAAAAATCAAACTCTTAATGCACCATTCCAATCCAATCATCAATAGAATTAGTTGGACAACCATATGCAAGCATGCCCACCACCGTTGAGACCTCCTTCAAAGTATTCTCACCTTGTTGAGTAGTCGTATTCCTTCTTTGCACAAAGTACGAGCAATGGTCTTCAACGGCATGAGCAATGCAGAAAAACAAACCTATTGCCATTCAAAACCTTCTTCTAGAAGTTTTAAAACCGTACAGCGGTTTCTCTCTAGAACATTCATTCATTAGCTTGTCATGACCGACTTGATTGTTCCGGTGAGGTACAAAATGCCCGGGCACTGCACCTCCCCACTTCGTTTTCTTGTTTGCCATAATACTTGTATACAAAGCAATCATCATTCAAGGTCTCCATCCTCGTCAAGAATGAGTCCTTGAAAAATAAATCAACAAGAGGTCATCTGCAATGCAAGCAATGGCTTACAATGTGAGCACACACAATCTCACTGCGAATTCTTTGGGACGTCATTAAAATGGGTGAAGAAATTTATCGAATAATTTGGGGATGAAATTTATCCGAGACGCATCCAGCATCGGGGGCGGTTCATGAGTGAATCGACCGAGTGGCCAAGGAGCGCCCAGGGGAGGGTGCCGACGGAGGGAGGTGGCTGGACGGCGGGTGCCTCATCAGGGCAACGATCGTCTTGTTCAAGGGGTGGCAACAGGATCCAGGAAAATCTCCCTCGGTATCCCGCGCGCATGGGTCTACTCACCCCTAGGCCCATGGGGTCGAGTTGAAAACTTTCTGGACACCCCGTGCACAGTGGGTCTCTGACCCACGTGTACATGGGGGCTAGGATTTTCTGCTTGGCTAATCCTGTGCACACAAGGCCACCAATGGGCACAATCACTTTGAGGGGTTGGGGTATAAAACCTCCTCCTTCCACCTCCAACCAAATAATAATAATGTCTTGAGGTGCTCCACCCTCCCAAACCCCCAAGAGCTCAAATACTCTCAATCCCTCTACACAAACTCCTCCATATTTTGAGGATTGAAAGAGGAAGGCCCAATCTACATTTCCACAATATCAATTTGTGGTCCCTACTCGATTTCATCACAAACACTTATTGCTCTTGGAGTTTGGGGCTCCTAGGCAGTAGGAGTTAAGGTCCGAAAGCTTCCTTGTTTGTGGTGTCCTCCGGGAGTTTGTAGAGGTTCTGTGGGCATCTTTAAGATCACCCCCGAGTGATTCCCATTCCTTTACTTCTTTGTTTGCTTGCTACCTTGCTAATTAACTTTTGCCTTGCTTACCGTTTGTATTGGCTTGCTTGCCATATAGGTTGTTCTCACCGTAGATTGCATATCTAGAGAACTTGCTTTATCCGCTTTGCCCCTAAAATTTAGAAAATTATAAACTAAAAAATTTAAGTCTCATATTCACCCCCACTTCACCCCTCTAGTCGAACTCTTGATCGTTTCCAAGCACGAGATGAAACACTAACTTACGCCCAAAAAGTTTTTACAAACGATGATTAAAGTGCCACTCCGGGTTTGGAAAATCTAATAAATGATGATTGGAATGAGACACTTCATGTTTGAATCGTGAACGCCGTTCGTGAACCATATGTGACGTCCGAGCAAATCAGATGATGACTCTGCGCTTTTAAACCATGAAACGAATAATCAAAACACGATATACATGAAATATACATGAAACCAACTTACCAAAAGAAAAGTTGATTAACTGACTTAAAAAAAGTCATGACAAACGATGATCAAAACAGGTCTCCAGGTTTTCGAACCACAAAAGGCTTCTTTTCCACTTGGGGTGGTGGATAGGGACTGCGCTTCGGTGCGTTAAGACACTTGCCTATGTGTGCATGACATATGGGCCCACATGTCACTAACCCAAAGGAGGTGCCTTCACAGCACCACAGCTGCGTCCGGTGTATGGGATATGCTGCTTTTAGCTACTCGAGGAAGGCAGAAAAGGGAGGGGAACTCATCTCATCATTTCTTGTTCCCTACTGTGTGGACACTTATAGATTCGGTTACATATCAATGTTGTCACAAGAATAGTTTAGGACTGCACTGGAAGCAAGGCAATAGTACATAAATTGATGTAAACAAACGCAAGTGATCCAGAGGATATGAGTTTCGCTTGCTCGAAGAGCAAAACAGCACAGGCATCTTTGTTTCTTTCTTTAATGGAGGATTTGAACGTACAAATAGCCGCAAATGCAAGAAATGTCTCCTCCAACACGGCGTGCCTCTGTCAAAACAAAAAGAGGGATAGCAATGGTACAAGCTAAGCACCTCGACCGCTCAAGGCTCAACTCCCTTCGCGTCGCAACTTCGATTCCAGGACAGAGATGTCATCAACGTCTCCTCCTTCCAAGCCAATCGATGCCATGAGATCCGCAGTAGACAGGGTCAGCGGCCGCCTTCTTTCCTCCCCCCTGACACGGATGTGGGCGCAAAAGGATCGTATATCGGATTTGGGCCACCTGGATTGCCACCTTGCCCGTTTGCATTTGGAAATGGATTCTGCTGTGGTGGCAAGAAATGAAACGGCATTCTGTTTGATGGATTTGCTGGAGGGAATGGTCGAAACCCGTTAGGTGATTCATGAGCAGGTGGATTCCCAGGGAAGGTTCCGTGGAAGTGTGGAGGTGGAGCATGCATCCGAGCCTGACCCATATGACTTCCATCTGGAGGCCTTTGGAAACCTTGAACTGGGGAAATGGGGCTATGATTGGCAGGACGGAACAGCGGTGCTTGGGGTAAACCATACGGAGAGTTAGCTTGAGCTCCCATTTGGCCCGCTGAAGCTGGATGGTCCGCCAAAGGTGGCACGTGAGGCCTAAAGGTAAAATCACCTGTGGCAGGACGTGGAGGTCTGAAAGCAGCTATAGATGTTTGATTGTAGCCTGTGTTTGCTGAACTCGAGAAAGACGACCCGTGCATACCAGCAGGCGGGCGCGATGAAGGTGCCACTTGTGCATTGCCAGGTATTGGTCCAGCTTGAGGGAAAGTTGAAAATGTGCCTCTCATTTGAGGAGGTGTTGACATGGGAGGACGCATTTGCATCGATGGCGGGTAAGTTTGCTGCGGTGGCGCCCCAACAGGAGATGATAGTACTTGCACCGACATGGGACCATGAGATGAAACTGAAGGAAAAGACTGGGGGCCACCAGGAGGCCTGGAATGTAATGTTGCTGAAGGAGTGAAGTTTGCTCTTGGCGGATTCTGAGTTCCATAGCTGGTGGACATATTTGACTGAGAAGGCGCCGATGGAACTGGCGAGACAGAAATAGGGGGTCTCATTGGCATAAAACTCGGTGCACCTTGTGAAGGCCTCTGGGATTGTGCCATAGCAGGGGAGAAAGTTGGCCATCCTCCAGACGCATGGGGTGTTTGAAGGGGTCTAACAGGTAGTTGCGCCGAGGAAGATGGCAATGGTTGTGGGTTGTAAGCATTTCCAGGTGGTTGACCAAAAGGTGGTCCAATGGAGGGGTTGGCTTGGAACTGCTGTGAAGGTTGTTGATTGTTCGGCATCGATGGCTGAAATCCAGGAAAAGGCGGTGTGTTTCTTGGCATAAAATTCATGTGAGGAGGTTGTCCTGTAAATGGTGGCATGCTGAAAGAACCAACAGGAGGTTGCAGCTGCAAAGAATTGTTGGGTAATGGGCTCGGTGTAGGCCCTGAGGAAGGAATTGATGGAGCACTGGTTTGAGAAATGGAAAGCCAATGAGAACTGTGTGATTGGTACTGAAATAAGCCAGGCTGAGAAGTGGTGCTCTGCCCCTGTTGCATATCAGCTGGGTTTACACCACTAGAGGTAACTGCCGAAGAAACAACAGCTGTTTCTGAAGTATCTGTTGAATTTACCTGACAATGTTGAAATGATTTTGTGGTCAATTGACAGCATATTACAAGTAGAAATACAAGACCAAGCTTCTGAACTTACTGAGACAGGAGTAAGAAGCATCTCAATCAACGCAACTGCAGCATCAACTTTGTCATAAGAGTCAGCTGACACATGTATGTATATGTCCTCATAAGCAGCTTGCGCTTCATGTACATCTGGCTGGCGAACCTCAGCCTGAGCATGAATAACAAATTTAGGTTTTCAGTCGATGTAGGTGTGCTGAAATCACTATCAGAATTATTTGCTAATAAAAAGTGAATAATCAAGGAAAAGATGTGCTTAGAACTTAAGCATGAAAATTATCACAGCCACCTAAAATTAAACCTTAAACAGAAAGTATGTCTAATGATCTGCCGTGGAAACGATCCTAACTAACATTTTCGATTAGGCGATACAACAAAGACCGAGAGCAAAAGATTAACAAATGACCAACATTTTTGTTTTGTTTCACCTCAATACAGTTTACTACATCTACGCTCAAGGCATTGCATGTCCAACTGAATACTTTGCATCAAAAAAATTAATGTATACGAAACAGCACCAAATACAAAGCTATACCAGAGCACAAACAACACATTAAGAAGTTTGAAACAAGTCATAATAGTTTGTCCATCATTGTACAATACAAGGGTATGACATACTGCTCTCACTTACATGGATAACAGAAATATAATAAGTTAAGAAATCAAGAAAACAAGTTTACCTTTTCACCACTGCCTTTCTTAGTCCCGTAAACTCGTATTTTAGCTCCAGTTTCCTGGCGTATGATAAATGATGTAACTGTACACTCATGGATGTTTCAACCAATTAAAATGAAGGTTTCCAAGAATAACTCATTAATACCTCCTGTAGCCGCTTCTGGGTATTTCTCTCAGGTCCTATAAGAATCCCAATGATGTTTTGTCCTGGGTGTGCTTCTGTCTACAATAGCCAACAGCACAAGGTAAATGCAACACATTTTATACAGAGAGAAGGCAGTCTCAAATTTGTTATCTACCCAGATTTAGATTTTATTCTAAAAGATATTTGTTAATCGTGATACATTATCCTAGCAGATGGCACTAAAAAGCTGACATGAGAACCTTCAGATATGAATAGAAGATGGACAGCACTACAAACAAGTGAAACAACTACTGGTACAAGTGCAAACTGAAAACTGATCAATAAGCATTAAACAGCAGCGCATTTACATACAGGAAGAGGGATTTTTGTCTCCTTTAGTAATGGCTTGTAATCATCAGGAGCCTTGTATGCTGGATTTAGTTGGAGTATTTCTCCTACAATGAATACACAGTCAAGTTAATAACACACTTCTTTAAGACATAATACAACAAAGCATGATTAACAGTCTAATACAGAGGCATTCAGTCCCTGCATAATTAATATGCTTAAGCAATATTGAACATGGTATGCCCCCTTGATGAAGCAACCTTCCATCAGAGATAGGATGCACTGACACAGCAGTAGTTCTTTATTCAGAAAAATATGAAGTGAAAGACACAGAGTAAGAGAAGAACTTCTCTCACCAATAATTTCTCGTTTTTCAAGCTCCAAGAGTTTAATCTTCCCCTGCCGCGAAAGAAAAATGAAAGAAGTTATCAAAGAAGAGCATATAATCGCTTCGACATAACCATAACCATCAATCAGCATGCTTTCAAAAGCATATCAAATGACAGCATAATTTGATTGTATAACTCATTTCCTCTATAAAGCATGCACCTGAGGTTACCAGTTACGGAAATACATACTAAAGGACTAGATCCAAATGTTGAACAATAGAAAGAGGGAAACACCATGGTGGTCACATAACGAATACCTCATTCTCTTTTGGATTGTCAGCACCATCAGAACTTGAACCCTTTGCGGTAAACAATGAGCCTTCGTTTCCTCCTATCACTAGAGCTCCAGATGCCAGCTCCTTTGTAATCTGCTCCACTCGAGTCTGCTCATGCACTATAATGAATTAATGACACCTGGCAATCAAAACTTCCTACATGAAAGAATCACAATAAAATGCTCTTTTCTGTCTGGCCAGACGAAGATGAACTACCGCAACCATACTTGGACCTCGCCTGGACAGAAATGTGGAATTACAGGCAACTCAATAGGATGTTTTACATGACTTTCTAGTCACACAAAATGACACAAGGTGTCAAGCTGATTGTATCATTGCTGAAGTAACTAAATAAACGTATCCACATCATTGAGCATATCTAAATGCAAATCACATACTGGTTCACATGTTATGAGGAGAAACAGGTGTTTTAAGAATACATGATTGCAAGATGTAGATCCTTCTAACTGAATGCGATCTGGAACTATTCACAACACGTCTTAGCATACCCAAGAAGAAGAATGCACGACACTGGGTTCTACTGTTAATGACTGGATGTAGAAATGCAACTATGAGCATGACACCTGCCTGAGTTTGCTAAAGATACACAGAAACATAGTTGCACAAACTCTTGCATACTTAGCAGTAAAGAAGTGTTCCAGTTGTCTGCATTGCAATATCAGAGGATTATACTGATGCAAAGTCCTGTTTCCCATAGTTAAAAGATCAATGTTATCCTTTCCGCATTGCTAATAGTATAGATATAATTTAGCAAATGGTATACAAACTAAAAGGTACTCTGAGAATGTGCTACAAGTCCAACTAAGTACATGGATGGACGGAGAGCACTAGATAATACTTGAGCTCGAAACGGTTACTGTACCTGGTAAGCAAGAGCTTTGGCTTTCCTGACGGCAGGATCGGAGGTAAGATCAGGCCCCCACTTTGTGTTTCTCTTGAGAGGTTTAGGGTTCTCTTCCTTGGGGACAGTTGGTGCTTCAACCTTGCGGATAATCATTGAGCCTGGTATCTTATTTTTTGGTATGACGAATCCAGCTTTTGCCCCGAACATTGACAACTTGGGAGGCAAAGATGGTGACATGATAGGCTTTGAATGTCGGGCAGGAGAAGATTGTTCAAGTTTCGCCGCCATCTGGAATCGATCAATAAAGGAGAATTGAATCCTTGAGGCTGACCTTATTAAGACCGAAAGCGGGAAGCAGGGAAGTCGAGAGAGACGCAGTAGCCGGAATTACTCACCGTTTCTTCCTGCGCCAAGCCGGGGCGCCGCCGTCGGTGGCCGGCCAGAACCTAGGTATGCGGCGAGGGAGCTCGGCGGAGGTCAGGGACGCGGCGGAGGCAAGGGAAGCGCCGCGGAGGGCGGGGGCGCTACGGTGGGCGGAACGCGGCGTAGGGTGGACGGAGAGGGACGCGACTTCGGCCGGCCGCCGGCGCGTCGCGTGAACTGGGCGCAGCTCGCCTGCTCGGGTCCGGTCGGCAGGTGGGGTGAGTTCTGTTTTCTCCCCTAAGTGCTACAAGGTTATGCTGAGCACCCAAAAACAGTTTTAGGGCGGATTAAAAAAAAAAACAGTTTTAGGGCATCAAAAAATGGGTTTTAGGACATCAGGAATTTTTCTGCCATAGGAGATGATGTAGGGCACCGGAACATTTTTTGTCGTAGCAGATGATGTAAAATAGGACACACGACCATTGCATATTTCGACATTTCAAACTACCAAATATTCAAACTTAAACATGAGTTCAAACTTAGGCATAACTCAAACTTAAACATAATACATTCACTACAAAATTACTACGATAGACTCGGTACTACGCACACTATTCATCATCATCATCCCCGCCATTGACACGATTTCAAAGCTACAGGAAGGACTGAGTCTCACTATCCAATTCTTCTTCGTCATCGTCGGTCTCAACCTTGATCACCAAGGGGCCTGCCTTGTCCTCCTTCTTCATCGCCATTGAGGGGCTAGCCTCATCCTCCTCCTTGATTGCCTTCTTGCCTTGTGTGTCCCTATTGGCAAAGATTTCGTACTCCGCCTGCACAAGATGCGGTTTTTTCGCGGCAAACCTCGCCATAGCCGCCTCATTACTCTCATGAACCGTGCGCTACCTCATGACGAGGCGATTTTCCTTCTCCTCCTTCCGAGACACAATCCGCAATTCGGGAGAGAGGAACTCTGCCACCTATCAACTCATGATGTTCGGGAAGTTTAGCTCAGACTTTGGTCGATGGTACCTCCAAGCCACGACGTCATAAGCGCATGCGGCGAGCTTCAATGCCTTGAAGGTCCTGAGCCAGCGTCGCATACCGTTGCAAGAGATCTCGGTGGTATAGAGACAGGAAGGCCGGAGTCGACGTTGCGAAAGCCCGTGCTGCTCCTTGACTCAGCATTGTGGTGTGGCATCCTCTGCTCGGCAGTGGACGAATGAATGATCGAGGGTGGTGGATTCGGCAATGAAGCACTACATCGGTGTTGCTGTGGTGGTGGCGGACGAATGAGGTGGTACGGCCGCCGGGCGGATGAAGGGGTGGTGGATTCGATGATGGGATGTGACGTGGCTTGAGACTG
>CBMN010759043.1:0-10983 GCA_000582825.1 Hordeum pubiflorum
TGATAGACTACTCATATCAATAAGGAATTCCTTCTTTTCCGAGAGCCCATTCAAACTCCTTCGTCCATCAAGACACGTGGAGAGGCTGCAACCCCCAATGATTGGATCAAGTACCAAAGCATGTTTGCCTGGATGGACGACGTCCTCCGGGTGGTTCCCGACATCAAATGTCACCGATTTCTGGGACCACGTGAGCCGCTTGCTAGTCGCGCTTCTGGTTTCGACGTGCATCTGACGTTGTGAATATCATATTTATGAAGGTCACACGAGAAAGCTGGCGGTCTTGCAAGACCCAAGCCTGCGCAGTGCTCTGCTTGCGTTCCCACGCGAGATGATTAGGGTTGGGGTAGATTCCCATGACCTTTCCTTGTTCATCGCTAACGAACTCGATCATTCCGAAACGCATGTACTCGATGAAGGGTGGGTGCGAGACGTTGAAGAGTCGCCTCGGTCCGTTGACGGCTAGCTCGGAAGAGCTGAACGTGAAGGTCTCGCCCGGCGAGAAATTGTCGGCTTTCTTTGATTCTTCGCACCGTGTTGGGTCTCTGACCAACATCGTCGGTGCCTGGCGTGCCAACTAACAGAGTAAAATACTGTTAGATCCCTCGGTAGTGCTCATTATGAGGTCGGAAGTACCAGAACAGAGTATGCACACACAATTTTTCAGGTTTAGGCATTCGAAGAGTAATACCCCACATCCTACTTCGTCTTGATATTCATGATGAGGGGATACCTCGTGCAGAGGATTACAATAGTGTACGGGATTGCTACCGAGAGTTATATATCCGAGATTGGATCCCTATGAGGACCCTAGACCTCCCTTTATATAGGCAGTAGAGGTCTAGGGTTTACATGTCGGTAGATGCGATCTAGGGCTTCGCCTCCCTCTAGTATTGGAGAGCACGAAAACTACCTCCGCTCCTTAGGGCTTCCGTCTTATGTTGGGCCTCGTGGGCCCTATGTAGCTGACGAGGTCGGGCTCACTTACGTAAGCCACCCATGGTACAAGGCCCCGTTAGCGGGCACACGATGGCATGACAGCGTTCTACCTCATTTAAGGGTGCCACCTTTGCGCACGACGTTCCGTGGAGGGGGAGGGGTGGAGGGAGCACCACATACTTTGTATTGGCCTTCTCGAAGGTCCTAGGGGACCCCGAGGACCAGTCGCGGTAGCCCTAACTAGATCCCAAATGCCCCCCTCGAACGGGGCATCCTAGTGCACCAGTCCACTGGGGCGACCTTTCTCCTATTGGTGGAAAACCTGGGACACGCCCTCACCGGGGATATGAATCATGCCCAATGTACTAGCTAATTGTCCATGGGTTGCAACGGGTGCATACATATTCTAGTGGCTCAACACTAATTATATTCGACACGTGCCTTACATTCACCATATTCCAGAAATTGATAAGATTTTATTCGATTTGAATATGGTTAGGGGAATGCAAGAAAAGTTTTGACTTAGTTGATGTTTTGGTATGCATAGGGGAAGTAAATGAAAGTTTCTATTTAATTGAGATATGGAAAGATTTGGTTTGATTTGATTTCATTGAGTTAATATATGACATAATTTTGAGAAAGTGCTGATTTGCTTTAGATTATTTCAAATTACTCTATTTATGTTGGTTTTTATTTTATGTGGCATCGGTCGAGACTACCAAAACATCAAGCGGAAACCAAGAAGGGAGAGGGTGCATGAGAAGGGAAAACCCACGGGAGAGGGAGACGACATGACCAACTCCCCTCTAATAGTAGAGACTAGGACAATGCCCGTCCGTTGCAACAAGATACAAATATTCTAGTGCGTTAGGTTGTGATTTATCTGTCCATATTAATGCAATTGTGTAAAGAAATGCTTATCAAGTTATGTCCGTAATTTATCTTATATTTTGATGAAAATTTTGGTAAGTAAACTAAAATAAAATTGGTTCAGAAGATAAACAAATTAAGATGATTAATTATCATACGAAAAAGTTAAACGGTGGGAAGAAAAGTAAAGCATCAAAGCTTGCATTTTCTTAATAGAGAATAGAGATAGCGATATGCTCAATCAGTCCCATAATAATACAAGAGCAGTGTCAAAAACGCTCATGGAGGGAGTAGATAGAGATGTATAGAAATAGTGAACGGAGTGAGGAGTTGAGATTCACAAGAAAGATCTGACGATTACAGATTTCAGAAAAACTTAATAACATTTAATTTGTTTTTTACTAAAAATTCATTCTAGCACATCCCTTGTCCCCAGCAACATGGCCACAGTGCACACACATTCCCCTTTTGGACCAGAGCATACAGTCTTTCTATCCATTAATTAACCCTCGACACCTTTTCTCAAGCTCTCATCTCCAAACTTTTTATTTAAACCCACCTAGAAAAGCGAAGCCCCCCAAACATCCCTCCTCTCCTCTCCCCTGGCTGTCGCAGAGTCACCAATCTCACTCCCCCACCCAACCAAAGCCAAAACGCACACCGCCACGGCCAGTACCACGGCGAGCTATGGACGCCGGCGCGCTCCAGCTCGTCGCCGCCGCCGTTGCCATCGTCGTCGTCGCGTTGGTAAGCAGATGGTTCCTTTTGGCGTGCGCGGTCCGGAACCGGAAGCAGAGGCCGCGGCTTCCGCCGGGCAGCACAGGGCTGCCCCTGATCGGCGAGACGCTGCGGCTGATCTCCGCTTACAAGACACCCGACCCGGAGCCCTTCATTGACGAGCGCGTGGCGCGGCACGGGGGCGTGTTCACCACCCACATCTTCGGCGAGCGCACCGTCTTCTCCGCCGACCCGGCCTTCAACCGCCTCCTCCTCGCCGCCGAGGGCCGCGCCGTCAGCTGCAGCTACCCTTCCTCCATCACCACGCTCCTCGGCGCGCGCTCCCTGCTCCTCACGCGGGGCACCGCCCACAAGCGCCTCCACTCGCTCACCCTCACCCGCCTCGGGCGCCCCGCCTCGCAGCCCCTGCTCGCTCACATCGACCGCCTCGTGCTCGCCACCATGCGCCAGTGGGAGCCCACCGCCACCGTGCGTCTCCTCGACGAGGCAAAGAAGATCACCTTCAACCTCACCGTCAAGCAGCTCGTCAGCATCGAGCCCGGGCCCTGGACCGAGAGCCTCCGACGCGAATACGTCAAGCTCATCGATGGCTTCTTCTCCATCCCCTTCCCTTTCGCCTCGTTCCTCCCCTTCACCACCTACGGCCAGGCCCTCAAGGTACTTATCCTTTCCTTTCCCCTTCATATGGACATTGCGTTTGCACAAATTGGTCTGCGCGTTTCCGTAACTGATTTATATTTTTGTTATCAAATTTGCTCTAGTCGAGGAAGAAGGTGGCCGGAGCGTTGAGGGAGGTGATAAGGAAGAGGATGGAGGAGAGAGGAGAGGAGAAGAATGGGGCAAAGGAGGAGATGGACGGAAAGAGGGAGAAGAAGGACATGGTGGAAGAGCTTCTTGAGGCGGAGGGTGGGAGCTTCTCGGAGGAGGAGATGGTGGACTTCTGCCTGTCCCTGCTTGTTGCTGGGTACGAGACCACCTCCGTCCTCATGACGGTGGCCGTCAAGTTCCTCACCGAGACGCCGGCGGCGCTGGCACAGCTCAAGGTATGAAATAAATGAATCATGAGGATTTGTTTGGTAAATTGTCAATTCTTGTGCACGTGTGGTAGTGCGTACTGTCAAATAAGGTCGGATACTAGGGAAGATCTGTCAACCGATTTCATAATATCTTATTATACTTGGGAGTTTGGTTAGGTAAACCTTTTGTGCATCAGCTCTTGTCCAAAATAAAATTTGCTGTGCCGGCTTGTTGTTGTTTTAGGTCAAGATCAAGTTCAGTTTTGTTAATTCAGATACTAGTGGTAGTTTGTTAACTAAAAGACTATTGTTTACATTTGTAGCTAACTGTTAGCATCTTGGTTTCGGACGGGGGTGATGTTGACTGATTCTTTATCTGCTTGTAACCTAAGAATGGATCTGCTATGAACACAAATCCTACCGACTTCTTCCAAAAGCATGTTTGCCCATCTTTGTTCCTTTGTTTACATGTACGATGCTAAATTTATCAATATAATTGTATAACAGCAAAAAGAGAGAATCCTTACCACAAAGCCAGGAACTGTAGTTAGACTGAATATGAGAATCACTTCAGCCGATGTTGTTTTCAGTAAACGGATACATATGCTTTTATATCATTATTACTTCTATTGATATTCTGTGTTTTTCTTTTTTGATCAGTTTTTGAGGATTTCCTCGGCCGATTGGCTTTATAAGTAATTTATAAAGCGGGGCGAGAGCCTGTTTCGTGATATTCTATGTCAATATATAATTAATACGGATGTCTTGCTGATTTTACAGGAAGAGCATGAAAATATGACAAAGATGAAAGGTGAAAATCAACCCCTAGAGTGGAGCGATTACAAGTCAATGACCTTCACCCAATGTGTAATGATTTCAATGCCCTCATATTTCTTAAAGTTTTGCATATCATACCGCCGCATTTGTTGAGAATAACATCCAAGCACACTGGAATTTTTCACATCATAACAAGGGACGCCATTTTTGCAGGTGATAAATGAGACACTTCGTGTGGCGAACATAATCAGTGGGGTATTTAGGCGAGCAAACACTGATATTCATTTTAAAGGTACTACTTCAGTAAATCCACGCTCAAGTATTCAGAACCTTTTGATCAGGAATGCTCCCTGGTGTGTAACATCTGTTTTTATTCATCATTATATTAGGTTACACTATCCCGATGGGCTGCAAAATATTTGCTTCGTTCCGAGCTGTGCACCTCAACAATGAACACTATGAGAATGCCCGGACGTTTGACCCATGGCGATGGCAGGTACCCTTTACGGTGCTATTGGTCAACGTATTCTGTTATGTCTTGGCTTATAGTGGAAAACTAAAGTAAATGCCTGCATGAGCAAACAGTTTTGTGGTACCATGTACTAACTTTGTTGCTGGTGCAGAGCAACAACAAACTTCAGAATGAGGTAGGGGCCAACTTATTTACTCCCTTTGGCGGTGGACCTCGGTTGTGCCCTGGCTACGAGCTTGCTCGGGTCGTCATCTCTGTTTTCCTCCATCATCTTGTAATGCGCTTTAGGTAATCCATCTTCATCTTTATCTTCATCTTCAATTCGAGTTCTTACATTGTTTTGTACCTGTACGGCCTAGATGTTCTGCAATTGAAATTCCAATCCGCGTGTTCCAAACTAAGATGCCGCTTTGATTTCTTTGTGCATAAATTTGGCAGCTGGGAAGCGGCTGAGGAAGATAGGCTTGTCTTCTTTCCCACCACTCGAACCCTCAAAGGATATCCAATCAATCTCACGCGGCGATCGAAATCTGCCTGACCACCTCACATTGGTCTTCGGCTGCTCTTATCTTGAAAGCGAAATTAAACATAGATGAAGGGAGAGAAAAGAAAATCGGTAAACTAGCTAGTCTACTTTTGTTCCTTAGTGTTGTGTATCATTTGTAACCTGGTATTTACACAACAGCAAAGTTGTGCTGCTTGTAAAATGTGTGGCCTGAATAGTTGGTGTGTACCGGTTACAAGTGACATTTTGTCGGGTATTTGGATATATCCAAACTTATGAGATGCGTCCTACTACTATTATCAACAAGATGCGTTGCTAAGAAACGAGAGGATATGGCCGTCTCCTCGTAAAACACTCGTGAGGTACCGATCCTTGTCAAACACGTCTCTGTCAGCTTATCACTGACTGTCCATAGTGTTTGTTTCAGAATAAACTGTTCTTAGTACACAATTTATTCATTTATTACACACGTCCGCACAAGCACATCTGAACAACTTCATGGTGGTTGGTTTTTTTCTGTTTACTCTATAGTCGCTTTTAGAAACACGCTTGCACCACACAAGACCCTACTGAATATTGGGTTATCAGAGTTACCGACGAAGTCATCACACACACCTTGCTTTTGATGGAAATGTTGCCTTTCACTAAAAAAATAAAATACACATTGACTTTCACTAAAAAATTATCCGCATTAACGAGACACTAAAGCGTCAAATTTGGGGTATGATCCGGGCTAGGCTGAAGATAAGAGTAACCTTTTCTGTCTTATTTTTCATATTGGCTAGCTAGCTGTGTCTCCCGCGTCGCCCCTCGCCTGGGTGACTCGGGCGGATCCCAAAACACAGCCGCCAAAGACGCCGTAGTTCCCGTCCCTCCCTCCATCGCTGTTGGAGGAAGCCACCGGACGAAGCCCTGTGGCCGACGGTGATGGCGGAGGCTCTTTCCCCTCCCGCGCAGGTTTGGGTGACGCGGGGCACCCATGGGCGCAGGGGCACCTATCTGGATCTGGATCATCGACGGTGAGGCGTCTCGCCTCCGGCAGCGGCACGTGGCGGCGGTGTGGTGGTGGGCTGTGGTGGCGGTGCTATAGGGTCATCGGGAAGGACTGGTGGTGCGGCTGTTTGCGACGACGGGCGGTTTGGTTGATCCAGCCCGTACTTCTGGATGTCCGGTGGCTGCTTTCGTCATCACGACATGGATTCGCACGGATCCAGTCAACTGCAGGATCGGGATGGCGCGATCGCAGGTGAAAACTGTGTCGACCTCGGCCATGGCGGACGATGGCGGCGCCTTTGGCATCGTCCCCTTGTCGAAGGCATCGCCAGTTGCAATCATCGTCACCTCGGTCCGGCTGCTCAGGGGGAAACCCTAGATCTGGTATTCCCGAATCGGACGATGACAGGGTCCTCGCGGCCATCCTCCCTCTTGGGGGCATCGTTTTGGAGCTGATGTTGGCTGGACGGGACAAGAGGAGGTGTGATGTTGCTTCTACCGCAGTGACGACGGGTCTCGACGGGGTGGTGCAGCTGAGCCTCGACGACGGTCCCGTGTTGATGGACATGCGCAGGTGGTGGCGTTGTCTATCATTGTGATGGCGTCGACGGCAGTATGGCCCGACAACGTGAATGCGTTGGTCTCCCCTGAAGGTGGGATGTCGGAAGATGGTGGTGTATGATTCTAGAGCGTGTGCATGCGGTGTGCGCTAAGGGTCTGCTAGACCGGTTGGTGCTCTCGGCTTGCCGGCGGGCGGCTTGGTGAGGCCACCAGATTATATGTTGTGTGTTGACGCGAGGTCGGGGCACATCATCAAGTTTTCTTTAAACACAGTACACACGCAAGCGCTCATATATACGCGCGCACATTCACCCTATGAACACACACGCAAACTCCCCTATGAGCACCTCCGAGAGACTGAGCCGACATATCATCTTGAGATTTACGACGTCACCGTAAGCGTCTCGTCGTCGACGGAAACGTCTCCTCCCACTGAATGTGCATCACCGGAAATCCTGAAATAAATCCAGGAATAGTGCGAGCACCGGGACTTGAATCTGGTGGGGCTGGGGATACCACTGTCTCTCGAACCATCCAACCAACCGCACGTTAGTTCGCATCAGCGAGTTGATAGGTGTAGCGATTATGGTTGTGAGGAAGGTGGCTTTGGCTTGATCCTAAAATGACTTATATTTAGGATGGAGGGAATAAAACGCCCTATATTTTGGTACAAGGGAAGTATTAACTAATTACTTTACTTATGCTTTCAGTTTTTCTCATCTATGAAATCAGCTGTTTTTTATCTACTCTACAATTGCATCTTTTATCGACGCCAGTTAAATATTTTGAAAATATACAACCAACGCTTGTAATGTGCAACCATACTACCTTAATTTCTACTCCCTCGGTAAACTAATACTCCTCGTTTCTTTATGTAAGGTGTATTATTTTTAACATGATGACCAACGCACATAATTAGGTATAATTTAAGATAAAATTATCTTTGGCTAATTTGTTGATTAGTGACAAGTAAATCATTTAGACTAGAAAAAGAAGAGATACACACAATCAGAAGAGGGATACTTTCTTTTTTTCTACGTGGAGAGATACACGCAATCAAGGAAGAGATACTTTCCTTTTTGTTGAGGGCTATCACAGAGTTAGAAAAAATGCATCTTACGTCGTGAATTTTATCAAAAAATAAATACACCTTATATAAAGGAATAGAGTAAGTATAAGATTCTTACATCACTATTTTGAATAGTGATCTGAAACGTCTTACATTACTTTATATAGGGAGTATTTATAAACTGCTTGCGTTTTATTTCTTATTTTTTTGGTGGACTGGTTTGAGAAGACCAATGAACTGACCAATAGTCATTTTTCACACATGTACATGAACAAGCTATATTGTTCGCAAAAAAGAGAAAAAAAACCTAAACTATATAGAGGACGACCTCCTTGTATGCATGGCCGCCCTGCCTTATCGGACTGTCGTCTCCGTTCGTTCCGTCGTCGTCGTCGTCCCTCGAGTGGCGGAACGACGTCGTAGGGCCACGACAGCCTTGTCCGGCGGTTGCCTGCTGCTCGCGGAGGAGCCGCTCCTGCTGCGCCGTGCGGAGCGACCACTCCTCGCCGATCTTGGCGAGCTCGCCATCAAGGGAGCGATGACGCCCGACGGCCATCTCCGCGGTGGTCATGGAGCGGTCGAGCGCCCACACCGCGGCGAGGTCTGGGTCATTGCCGACCCATCTCGGTGCCACGTCGTCTTGGCGGCCACACAGACTCCTGCTTCACACGACCGCCGATGTGGAGGCCGCGGTTGCGTGACGGGGACACCAGCTCGTCCTTGAACGGCCGGAGCGGGGATGTCGGCTCGTTCTTGACACGGACCCGCGGCGGGGACGGTGGCACGTCCTTCACTGACGGAGCGAACGCGGGAAGTGGAAGAGAGGAGGAAGGTTCGATGCTCTGCTCCACGGTGCCGGGGAGGGGGAGAGAGGAGGAAGGTCTGATGCTCTACTCCACAGTACCGGAGGGCGGCTTAAATAGCCGCAGCCAGGCCAGGTAGTGGACGGTCATCCCGCTTCAATGTGGCGCAGCTGTCGAAGTTGGTTCCTCGGGACGCGACGTCCGCATTAAAGCGGCGAGGCCTGAGAGGTCGCGTCCGTCTACGCTGCCTTCCCGTCTAGTCAAATCACGGTTTCAATGACGGCCGCTGCATGCTCAGGGCCGACATGAATGCGGCGCGGCAAGTGGCGAGGCGCATGTGGTGGAAGATACAGGAAGGGCGGGTGTTTTTTTATGGGCCAGGGTGGTCAGAATCGTGCGAAGTAACGGTCCGGACTCCTGCAAACCTCACATGTTTGTTTCCGGTTTGCGAAAGAAATTACGTCCGGACCGCTCTGCGGATCGATACATGACCGTGTTGGATGGCTTCTGCGGTCCAGACCGCGCCGCTCAAACGATTGCGGAAGGTTTACGGGTCTGCCTTGAAGATTAAAAGATGTCCTTACACTATAATTTGAAGACTTGCAAAGTCACTATATCTAACTTGGTTTCGTTGGGGGTTTGCCTTCAAGTCTCTTCAAGTCTCTTCCCACTATCTCCGATTGACTCGTCTCCGTGGATTTGATGGTGTCCATTGTCTTTAGCCTTGGTTTCGTTGGGGGCTTCTTTGTGACGTAGAAGTGCGAGTGATCCTGGTTGTTGCATGTTACGTATGTTTGTTTGGTTAATCGTGGGATCATGGAGTTTCTTTTTTAGGGAGTAGTCCGCATGTGGTCCATACGTATCGGTTTTTGCCCGATTTTTCGTTAATTAACTGGGCAATTCTCTTCTTCTTAACTAATCGATTAGGCAAATCTTTTGCCTCCGTTTCGAAAAAAACTATATCTAACTCGCTATGACACACCTCTCCTTGGGCATAAACCTTAAACCCGTTTAGCCAGAAAACAAAGAAGTCAAACTGAGAATTGATCTTGAAGAGCCCGGAGTACATTTGCATCACTAAAAATAAAAACAAGCAAGAATTGTCTGTGAATGGACATGCCATTCTTCCGTTGTGAATCGAAGAGGCACCCGGCCCAATTGATTTTATTTTCTCAGTCAGCTACCGATAGCCGGGCTAGTTCAACAACAGCGAAAAAACATAACTTTGTACCTAGTACTATTCTTTCAATTTCATAGTGTAATGCGATTCGTTGTTTTTCAAAATCTAAATTGATCATAAATTTAATCAACGAGATCGACTGCGACGGCAGCAGAAATGATACCATTAAATTCGTATTTTTGATAAGAATTCAGTGATACAATTTTTGCTCCGTCACAACGGTTTTATTGGTTAAATGAATGATAAACTTAAATCTTGAAAACCACGGCACTATATTATACTGTGTATAGTGACGTAATCGATCGATGGAGTATCTGTGTTGTGTCGCAGAAGTTTGCCTCGATTAAAGAAAAGAAACAGCTACAGTACCAGTGGTGAAGCTGTAGAGAAGTATGAGTAAACAGTAAGCTGCCGGTAGCCGACACTGCTCCGTGCGTCCTCCGACGACCCGTCACATCGAGAGGCTTGTCCGTAGCTGTTGTTGTGACCGATGCCGCACGCTCGATCACTTGCCGGGTCCCCCGTCCCAGCCCTACGTT
The DNA here is from genome assembly GCA_000582825.1 of Hordeum pubiflorum. Classification (NCBI taxonomy): domain Eukaryota; kingdom Viridiplantae; phylum Streptophyta; class Magnoliopsida; order Poales; family Poaceae; genus Hordeum; species Hordeum pubiflorum. The sequence continues at coordinate 10,463 of CBMN010759043.1, forward strand.
ACGCGCCAGCACCAGGCTCCCTCCGTTTCTTTTTACACTGTTTTTTAGTCTGCATATAAAGATATGGTCAAAGTCAAATGATGCAAAGTTTGACCAAATATATATCAAAAGATATCAATATTTACAATATTAAATCTATATGCTATGAAAATCAATATCATGATGCATCTAGTAATATTGATTTCATATTATAAATGTTGATATTTTGTTTTATAAAGTTAGTCAAAGTTTACGAAGTTTGACTTTGACCAAATCTTTTATGCAGACTAAAAAGAAACGGAGGGAGTATATCCATGCATCGCGTTTGGTTGCCTGCATTAGGCCCAAGCAGGCCCGCACGGGATGAAAACGGGCTGTTTGGTCCCCTGCATTCACTATTGGGCCTGCATAGCCCGAAGATTAAAGCACCTCCAGGCCTGGCCCAAGAGCTAATGTCGAATCGGCAGTTTCTCGGCACCCAGGCGGAGTGAGGCCACGCGTGGCTCTTCGCTGCACACCTCGGGGAGCGCGGGAGACGGACG
>CBMN010759044.1:0-11935 GCA_000582825.1 Hordeum pubiflorum
GTTTTGATTTAACGAAATCAATATGCGAGGAGATCAACACTGCGGTGTGCAAGTATTGGTGGAGACAGCAGGATAAATCTATTTGAAATCTTATTTGGTGTTCCTATGTTCCTTTGCATATGAAGCAGACGGCTCGGCGAGCAATGACCGATGCATTGGCTACCATGACTTGCATGCAGTACAGGAATTTGGTGTCACGTGGGACGTGTCCCATCTGTGGCACTATAGACAAAGATAATGCTTTGGTTGCATGCAGCCATGCACGTAGCATCTGGGAGGCCATGAAGAGAGTCTGGTCGCTTCCACAAGACCACTTACTTGTTAACCGCGGTAAGGAATGGTTGTTGAACTTGCTGCTTAACTATGACGTACTTCAGTATGACCGTGTTATTATGCGCATTTGGCGTGCTTGACAATTAAGGAATTATCTCATTCATGATAAAGAGGTTCCCCTAATGGAGGCTACGGTGGACTTTTTGAATAGCTATATGAAGTCTGTTGGAGATACTAGGGTGTTGAGTACAGAGGAAATCATTAAGGGGAAAATGTCGATTACTGATCGGTCTTTGCCTCAAATGCAAGCTACTTCATGGTCTAGGACTTGGTCACCTCCAACGCCTGATTTTGTTGCTCTATCAGTAGGTGGGTCCTTTCAGTGGTGTCTGGCAAGACGGCAGTGGGAATGGTTCTAGATTTGTTATTTTTGCTGCTTATCGGTTTATTTTTCAATTGCAATGATGCAGTGGAGATGGAGATACATGAAATCATGCAAGGAATGTCGCTTTCTATTCAACACACCAACCTTCCAGTCATTGTCCAATCCGTCTCAAGTGAGGCGTTATCCAGTTTAACAATAGATGGGCTAGATCATTCTGCCTATGGTCCTTTCGTGGCAGACCAGGGCTCAAAATTGAGTTGCCAAGTATAGTCGTACTAAGTGTCACAGGTGCGTGGATGCACCAAGGACCACCATGTATTGAGGATATTCTGCCTCTCGACTATAACTCTTTAAATATGAAATAAAACTCCTTTGATTCGCAAAAAAAAGTGAAACATGATAGAATGGTTTCGCATTCTGGAGTTTGGTTAGAGGAACATGGCAAGTTGGGATGGAATGGCGTGATTAGAGGGGGTGAACTTAAAAAAAAGATAATGTGTGGATAAAAGAAGTTCTCTAGATGTGCAATCTACGGTGAGAAATCTATATGGCAAGCAAGATAATACACTAGGTAAGCAAGAGCATTAAGGTAGTTAGCAAGCAAAAACAAATAAAGGTGCGAAAACAAATTAACCATAATGTCGGAGATGCAAATGTATGCCGAAGTTCACACTCTTGGGGGTGTTGATCTCTATTGGAGAGATGTGAAAGCCAAAGCTCCTGAACATCATAAAGTGGCTCACACCTCCCTTTTGAGTCATCCCCGATGAGCCTCAAATCACTCATGGTTGGTCTTGAAGGCGACCAGTGGATCTTTGCAAACTTCCCGAAGCACATGACTCAATAGGAAGCTTTTGGGCCTTACTCCTACCACATATGAGTCCCAAATCTCCAAGAGTAACAAGTTTGGCGGTGAACAAGTATGGGGATCACGAATTGGTTCTGTGGAAGTGTGGATCAGATGATTCTCTTCAATCCTCAATGTTTGGTGGAGTTTGAGTGGAGGGATAATGAAGGATTCGAGTTGGAGGAATAATAAGGGTATGCATTTATACCCCACCCCAAGCCCCCTTGTGATCGTTGTAACCCTAGGGACCCAGGCTAAAGTCATTGGAGATCCGGTGTCACTCGAGAGCCAAACAACCACCCCGGTGACCCAGGGGTCAGAGACCTCAGGGATCCGAGTTATCTAGAGAGGTTACACCTCTACCAGAGGATCCTGACCCCGTCGAAAGAGATGATCGTGAGTGAAGGGGGACCCTGGGGGAACGGCCCCTGGATCCGAGGGTCCCAACAACTATCTTTTGCTATGGTTTTAACCTGAAATTACGTAGGAACATGGGATAGCTTAGTGTATGAGTTTTGCATGATCCCTAAACTTCCTCGAATACCTCAACCCCTCTTAATAGTGTAGCTTTTCTAAGACTCGAATACAACAACAAAATCTTTGAGTCTTCGGATAACGACAAATATTTCCTTTTTGAAACGGGGCCTAACCATATCCATAATAGACCGAGAGGCCAATGTCCTGAGATAAACTAGATAACCAACATTAGTCCCACTAATCATACTGTCAGCAACACCATGATAACATTAGGGGCTAGATGCACTTTCAATGTAAACATAGCAGTTCTTGTAAAATTGGTGGAGTTCAGGACCGATGTTACTAGCTTCTGGTATACAATGGGATCTTTGTAAAGTAGATCCTTACAGGTCTACAAATAATTTTATCGGAAGTACAATGGTAAAAGGAAGCAAATTTTTTAGCTCGCTATTTTAATGAGAGTGAAATGATGGAACCAATCAAAGTAATTCAACAAGTTGTAGCAAAAAAACTGAAGGATCTTATGAAACTTTAGACATTTCACACTTCAAATAAGTCCTTTTAAGATGCTCAGGTATGCCTTTCAAATGGGTATGTGATTCAGCTCCTTGCTTAAAATGAACGTAGCCCAATCTTGATCCTGCTTGTGAAAGGTCACATAGAAGTGTAGACCTAGCCACTGATTACACGCATAAGTTCTTCTCTCTTCATTTCTTTTTTTTTACTGTTTAATTAAAAAAGAATCTTGGAAGAGAGAGAGAGAGAGAGAGAGTTTGGGCATGGGGTTATTTTTCTGGACTATAAAAATGTTCTTGTTCCAATAAAAATAGAAGTGGGCATGTTGCAAGTTATAAATTCAAACTCATTTGAATTTAATTCTTGATTCACTGATGGCTTCTTCCATGGAGCCGGGGAGTGAGACTAATTGAAAAGAAAGAGCCCTCTACCAGCCAATCTCATGATTAGTAACCCACATACTTGCATGCATCTTTTTTCGTGCGATGATGTATTGGAGGCTGAGATCTTAGCGATGCGAGAAGGACTATTGCTAGCTCTACATTGGAGCAATCTACCAACTGATGTTGAAAGCGACAGTTTGGAGGCAGTCAACATGGTGAAAAGTGGAGATACAAATAGATCAAAATACGCCTTTCTTGTTAGAGAAATTAAAGATAGTATGATCGGACATAGTTCTTGTATTACTCATATTCGACGAAGTTGTAATAATGTTTTGACAAATTTTGGGAGGACTCAAGGCCGAACTGTTGTATGCCTTGGGTCCGGACCGGAGGTCGTTTTGGACGCTGTTAAGTGTGACTGTTTTGATTGAGTAATACAAGAATCCTTCCGCAAAAAAAATAACCCACATACTTAATAAAAAAATTAAAATAAGAGAGCAAGTAAATCAAGCTCAATTACAACTTACTCTAAACATTTGACACTCCATGTATTGGTTTTTTATAAAAAGAATTCTCTTAGAAAAAGGCAAAAATGACATGCCATGTTATATTACAGTTTATTTAAGGGAACTTTTAAATCAAACACCCTAAGTAAATCTAGTTTCCTAAAAGCTTCCTAAAAATGAACACAAAAAATCCGGTAGCCCCAAATTATTATGGGAAATGATCTAAATCAGCCGGCTGATCCTACGCGTTGCATCAGCCACGTGCCCAGCCGTCCGGTTCATTTTGATCGGAACGACGACGTGAAGGGCGCATAGGCTCGTTTGACCTCCGTGAGGCACGCCATCGCTGGAGCCTTGTCCGCGGTCTTCGTCATTCAACGTAGCAACCTCTGGTGCCGCCTCTGTACAGTTCCTGCAACATTATCTCTGTTGCATAATTTTTCTGCAACAAGGTATGTGTTACAAAAAAAATTACATACATTTCTACAACATGATTTCTACTTAAAAAAATTCTATAAACATTTCTACAACATGATCTTTGTTGCAGAAAATATTTTATAATAAACTTTGTAGCAAAATTTTTTTTTATAGATGTTTCCGCAACACGATCTTTGTTGCAGAAAATATTCTATAACAAACTCTATTATAAATAAAATTCTATAGATGTTTCCGCAACACGATCTTTGTTACAAAAAATAATCTATAACAAACTATATTATAAATAAAATTCTATAGATATTTCCGCAACACGATCTTTATTGCAGAAAATATTTTATAACAAACTCTGTTGTAAATAAAATTATTTTATAGATGTTTTCTCAACATGATTTTTGTTGCAGAAAATATTCTATAACAAACTCTGTTGCAAAAAAAAAAATGCAGGCGTTTCTGCAACATATTCTGTGTTACAGAAAATTCTACAACATAATCTATACTGCAAAAGTTAAAAATGCCCGTTGGATATTTGATGACGTTGGTGGCTAGCGACCCGGCCGATCTTTCTTTTAAAAAGATCGGCCGGCGGACGCGTAGCAGCGCCCAATTATTATTGTTTTAGAGAAATGTTTTTTTTTTTACTTTTCGCAATATTTTGATTTCCACTTCTACTTTTTGTTGTGATATTTATGCTTTTTTTTTCTTCGGGATATCTTTGATATTTCGGTTGTATGAAATTCCCGGAATTGGTGATGTGGCCTTTACTCAGGCACCTCATCGATCAAAACATTCAAAGTTAACAAAAGCACATGGTTAAGGAGTTGATGAACCAAACCAATTCTATGATGTTTTGATCACTCCAGAGTTTATTTTCACCTCTGCCTAGGCATAGCTTTGGGTTTGTCTGGTTTTGCTCTTGCCGACATGATTCATAGCTTCGAGTTTGTCTGGTTTTGCTCTCGCCGACTGATTCTGTGTGCGTGCATTGGTGGTGGTGATAGGCCGGGTGTTGGTGATAGACATAGCTCTCGCCGACTGATTCTATGTGTGTGTGCATTGGTGTTGGTGATAGGCCGGGTGTGTTTTATTGTGTTTGTATCACCTTGATGCTTCATTTTGACTCAATAAAATCCACCTCTTATATTGAAAACGAAAGGAGTTGGGGAATCAAAATTACATTCAACCAGTAGTTGAGGGACAAAAAGTACACTTATAGGAGCTGTAGAAATATGATCTCGTACTCTCATTACACATTGCACGAAAATATAACATTGAGTGGTGCATGAACATATTTTTTGCTATAAGTTCTAGCCATGGATCCAACACTTGTATAAAGCAGTTAACAAGCAGGATTTAGTCAAATCTGACCCGGTTCGTAAGCAGGATTCATTTGGTAACAAAAAGAATAGACTACACACACAATCAATCAAGTGCAGTCAATTAGACAATCAATTAGTTGCTTAAGAAAGCTCAGCAGAAGGGCTCTTCCATAATTTTTTTGACGTGTGCACCAGCATGCTTAGCCACATTTTCTTCTGATGCCGTTTGCTTGATCTCATCAGGATGGGCAGCCTATTTCCTTGTCCTGGGACCATCCCAACTCTTCCAAAAATGCTAATAATACACCATTGGACCAACCAAAACCAGTCTGCAGAATGATATCCAACGATCTCATGTTAGAAATTCAGATGGTAGTTGGATGATAGGAGATATTCCATATTCATGGTTACGAGGAAACAAGGCTCGCAAAATTACAGCCTTGGTAATTTAGAACTTACAACAAACTATGGACGAAAAAATTGTGTAAGGTTCGCCATTTATCAAGAAGTGCAAACATGCTTTATCATCCTTGTGAACACAAATGAAAGGGCTTTTACTTTCATTCGTAACGTATAAGTCCATACCTGTGGTTTGTATTCGCCGCCTCCTCCGGATTTTCCACAGGCCTCCACATCGTACTTCTCATGCATTGCGCCGCTTGATTTGTAGGCTGCATAGTTTGTTCTCACCCACCTCGTGGCAATGTCCTCGGCAAACTCTTTTGCTTCTATTGAACCAGAGTTCAGCAATCCCTCAGCTATCATATGCTGCAATGGTGCCCATCCATTTGGAAAATCCCTGTTTAATGACCCGAATACCAGTTTTAAAGAAGGGAGGCCAAATAATTCCCTGTGCAAATGCACCAGGTAGAGTTTTACCATCTCTAAGAATCCATTTCAGGAAACTAACCATTGTTGCCCTGTATTGGATACTGAAGTTGCTATTCCTGCAGGACAGACCAATCCTGATGTTTGGAGGCTTCTCATGACTCTCACTGATTTTGCTTCGTCCAGAAATGGCCCCAGACCTGGTTAAGTTCCAGACAACCATAATCAGTGGCTTGCAATAAAACGTTAAATGTTCAGAGGTTCCATAATCGCTGTTATTATAATTTTTAGGGAAACATGCTGCTAGATACTCCTGAACCATGTGAGAACAAACACAGGGAGATAGGGAACATACAGTACGCACCTGAATTATGTGCGTTTAACCACAGGGGTATGAAGTTAGAAGCAAAAATGTTGCGGTTTTGTGACTTCGATTCCCACTTGTAGACTCCCTGGAACAATGTAATAATGTAATCAAGTTAATACAACCAGAAAAAAAATCACCACGGTCGGACAGGATTATAAGAAATCAAGCAGATTTCCTCTATGTGCTCACCTGACAACTTCCATCGGTGGGAAGCCAGTAGTCAAGCCACTGTTCCATCTCAGAATTCCACAAAAGAGACTCGATCGCCGTATGGCGTGCTTTTGAAGCCTGTGAGAACAATTCTGCAGTTGCCTTCTCTCCAATGAGTTCAGCAAAGACCGCTATGTCCCGTTCCATCTGTATTGTGAATGAAGGTAAAGATCATTTAACATTTACGGACATTATTACTCGTAAGTCGAAACAGCTAAGACTTCTTGCCCAATAAGCATCTTCCAAGCTATGGTGTAGCAGAATGAAGAAAACTACGATGTTGAACCGAATGACGTTACAAACACATGCTAAATATGGATTATCATTACAAGGTCAATACCTTACCTTGCATATGAATGTATTCAAGTCCACAGGTATAACGAATGTTGTTACCAAGGTTGTCATGTCAGTTGAATTGCTGCACAAGTGAATGAAATCATCATTATAAACGCCTCTTTTCGCACCACATCACTTAATCAGTGGAAGATTCAACATTCGTTTTATTGGAAATTCACGAGTTACAGAACATCCAAGATCCAACCTCATCCATCGAGAGCTAAAATCCCATCCCGATTCAGCCGCTGAAGCAATCTGGTGGTATAATTTTTCCTTAGCAGCCGTAGAATTAAGCTTTGAGGCCAGTTCCTCATCCTGAAAACAGCAGAGACTGCATATTTAGTTTATCCTTTGACATGGGAAAACTTTCAGTGCGATCAGCATAGTTAACGGCATAACCAAAGTAAAAGACTTTACAATTGTTGCACTTTCTGGCCTAGGTTTGTTCCACTTGGCCTGGTAACGACTCAAATTATGCACCCGTCCATGATTGTCCATTATTTCCACGTTGTGAAGCTCTGCATCACAGAACCATTGTATTGTACAGGGGAACTGAATTTAATCATGTGAGGTTGTAAAAGGGGATGCTAAAATGTGGGATTTATGCCTGCTACCTGATACCCAGAAGCTATGCTCTTTCAGCAAAGAGGGGAATGCTCTCCTCGCAAGGCCCAAATCACCTGTTGCCGTGTATAATTCCAAAACCATCGAGCTCAAAAGTGGCGGTTGGCTGCACAGTGAAAGCATATATCAGGTGACCAACATATTGCCACATGAATGCATTATAAGTTCTTTTGTACTTAATTTCGAAGATGACCCCAAAATTATTGCATTATTTTGACAAGAAAAAGATGACGCCAGTAATAAATATAATATTAAATAAAGTCACGAATTTTCTCAGGTAGCGAAGAGAGTGAACTTTCCTAGCAGGTGATGAGTGATATGATATGGCAGAAATAAGAGTGAACTGCACTTGATTTGCACCGGGTAGACTTTCACTTTGCACTAGTTTTTGCAAAAGTTTCCACTTGCTCAGTTGAGTTGAATACAATAATATTGCACTTTGCACTAGGTATCTTCAAAAAACACGCATATAATTTTTCTATTTCTTATTTTAAAATTACACATTATACATTTGCATTATGTGGTGAAGTACAAACCTATAATTTTTTGTTGGAAAATATGATCACTTGCAACCTGAAAATAATAATAATTATATGCTGCTTTTCAGATCTGTATTTTTTTACAAAAACATTATAGGCTATAGTTCAGCTCATAATACACTGCATGTGTACGCGTGTTTAGTAATGAGGCATGATACGGAGTGCAATATTATTCTAGAAAACCTGATGCAAAATTAAAATATACTCTCTCCGTCCCAAAATAAGTGTTGCACATTTTGTACTGAACTAGTACAAATTTTGTACTAAATTATCGACACTTATTTTGGGACTGAGGGAGTACTACAAAAACTCTCCGGTGCACATGCATGCAAATCAAACGTGGGTACGGTGGAGAGACGGGAGTTGTCACCTTCGATTAGTGTAGTAGGATCTCGCGCCGTTGAGAACAAACCCATATTCCTCCATGAGGTAGACAAGATTGAGCACGACGTCCTTTGCCGTGTCGTACATTTTGCTCACCAGCAAGCCCCTGCGTGCATGCATCAAGCCAAGCAGAAATCAGACATCCACGGCACCACCCTGTCCTTTTTTTTTTGTGTGGTGGAATTTACTACACACACGGCACTACCTTGTCGGTGTACCCGTTTGGGTGCATAGGGCATGCGCATAGTACATCCGCATCCGCGTATGAATCCAATGATATGCCTTTTTTGCGAAAATAAATGATATGCTTTTGTTGACAGGTAACACAATGATATGCTTTTGTTGACAGATAACACATGCTTAGTTAGTCAAATCGGACGGAGGGGGTGCTGCATTTTGTTGACGGAATCAACCTCAGTGGATTCTCGATTGGGAGCTGGTAAGCCAATGGCCACCTCCCATCCCATATAAAAAAATCAGCCGCCCACTATGCTTCCACAGATTACGTGACAAAGGTGAAGGGACAAGTGAGCTAGGGAAAGTCCACCACGTAAGCCCGAGACAGCCAAAATGCCAACCTAGCTACCAGCAGCTGACAAGTGGAAGAACACGTGAACGTACTACTTTGAGAAGTTCGTGAACGGCCAATAATGGAGGGGCCGGCTGCCGAGGAAGGCGGAGAGGAATACGAGGTGACGGACGGACCTGACGACCCAGTAGGAGTCCCAGTAGTAGACCTCCCGGAACCTGGAGCCCGGCACGACGACCCTGCCGGGCAGCGGCAGCAGGGTGTGCCGGCCGGGCCGCGCCGCGACGCCCGGCGCCACCCGCCGCGCCAGGTCCTTCCACAGCGCGTGCACCTCCAGCGCCCACGCCCGCGCCTCGCCGCTCGCGACCCTCGGCAGGAACCCGCGCGGCTCCGGCTCGAAGTCCGGCGGGTCGGCCGTCACCAGGTCGGACCCCGCCGGCGCGAAGTAGCGGGCCAGGTACGCCTCCATCCCCTCCCGCGTGGTCGCCGACGCGAGCGCGGCCTCCGCGGCGGCCCGGTCGGCGCCGGGCGCGAGCGGCAGGTCCACGTAGAGCTTGGGGTCGAAGTCGCGCGGCCCCAGCGCGCGCAGCGCCGCCGACTGCACGCGCTGCAGCAACGCGAGGAGCGCCTCGCGATCGCCTTCGCCGGCGGCCGCGGCGTGGGCGTGGGCGGGCTCCATCTGCGCCGCGCCTACGCGGAGCAGAGGGATGGCGAGGAGGAGGAGAACGGGCAGCAGCAGCAGTAGGAGAAGATGGCGCGGAGGCGGGGCCATTCGATGAGGGAGGAGGGTTTTGTAGTCTGTTGCGGAATTTGCGTGGGCGTGCGTGACGTGCGTGCGGGAACGGGAAAGGGTGTCCGGTTGAGACGGTTCCGGTTGCGTACGGCGGCGAGGCGAGGGGGCCGCCGCGGGCGCGACGGACTCTTCCTTTCCTCTCCTCTCCTCTCCTCTCCCGCGGTTGGGTGATGGAAAGCGGAAAGGCTGTTTTTTGCTGGCGGTTTGGGCTTTGCGGCGCGTGCGTTTTTATTCGGGAAGGCGCCTGCCGATCTGGGCCGGCCGCTTGGATCGATGCGTCCTGTGAACGAGCTTGTCGCATGTGTGCAGCAGTTGGGCTTCTCTATGTTTTTCGCTGGTGGCTCGCTGGCCTGTGCAGCAGTCGGCGGTGGCCGGATACCATCGCGGCGGCGGGGGACGGGGACGCACGCCGCCCACCATGGACGGAGGACATATGATACGCTGGTCAGCGGTGACGGCGCCTGCTTTGGGAGAGTAAAATGCATGAAACCACATTTTAGCATCGTAACTTTTGGAAAACCATCATTTTATAAAACATGACATTTTGCATTGTACCAAAAAAATAACAATGGCAAAACACGCTTAATCTAAGTGGTTTGATGATGTCACTAATCGGCCGGACCCATTCGTCGGGCTGAGTTGGCAAAAAAGAGTGCCACAACAAGCAAAAAAATAATGCCACGTCTTCTTTCTACGCCTCTCTGTGGGTAAAAAGAAAAATGCTCTGCATCCCTTGCCTCTACGTGGTGGCATATACGTAGCGCTGCTGGTGCTGCCTTTGCGCTTGCTCGCGCGTGGGGCAGGGAGAGATGAGTCGTGGCGGCACCGGGAGATGTCGGCCGGGGCCGGGGCTGGGCCCGCAAGGCCCAAGATCAAGGCAAGGCCGTGGGCGCTATTCTCCTGCGACATCTTCAACACCTGCACGCACCCAGCGCTCAGCTATGCTGGCCGACGTGAATGGTGGGGTGAAGGGTGGTGGTGTTGGGTCGGCCATGCCCTTTCCCGCCCCTCCGGCGCGGTTGGGCAGCCGCGGCTTCGGCGGTGCTGTTGTCGATGTAGTGTAGGCGTCCGCAAACGGCGAGAGGGGTTGATGACGGCTCTTCCTTCCCTCGATTCAGACCCATGATGGGAGCCCGAGCTGCTCCTGGAGCACCACCTCGACCCGACGTCGGCGAGGCAATAGGCAAGCTGACGGGGAGGTAGCAAGAACCAACGGGGAGGAGAGCAGGGGTAGACGGTGAGGCAGCACGGGCAGCATGCGGAGGCGGCGGCCATGGCCGGCGAAAAGCCGTTGTCCAGATCCAAGGAAGTGAGGAAGGAGGAAGAAGAAGACCAAGTCCAATTTGTCTATGTGGCATTTTTTTTGCCAACTCAGCATGATGAGTGGGTCCGACTGATTAGTCACGTCATCAAGCCACTTAGCATTTATCATTAGTTTTATTGCCACCGTCAATTCTTCATTTCGGTGTAAAGTGTCAAGTTTTTTAAAGCGATGATTTTTCGAAAGCTATAACGCTAAAGTGATGGTTTTACTCGCTTTGCGACGTCGGACGTAACTAGACAGACTTAGAAGCATCAGCGGTCCTCAAATTATTCTCTTCCTATGCGTTCGAGGTGACCATGAACCCTCGAATCGAGACCAAATATAGGAGGATATAATGGATCGCGGACGTGTCCGAACGTGCCCGGTCAATCCGTCACGTAGGATGTGGTCATCCTCGAACCATTTTTTCTCTTTCTTTCCTTCTTCTCTCTTCATCTCCGCCATGCAAATGACCGGATATAAAGATAAGATATGTCCGTGGACATTTAGGAGGACGGATTTATTCAGTCCGCCTGTAGATGCTATAGATTCTATTTTTTTCAAAGCGGCATATTGTAAAGCTCCCTTGTTTGGCCTGGATTTTCTAGAGAGCCGACCAGGTCCAACATATCCATCACATCAATAATGTATTTATTGTAGTGTAGATGAATCACGAATAATGTATGTAGATATGAGTAGCATCTATTTAGGGTGTCTCCGCCTCAAAACGAACATATTATTTGTTCATGAATGCGTCTGCACACATCAATACGGGGTTGGTCGCGAACCAACCTGTGGTTGGATNNTTAGAGGGACTGTGGTATCCTCAGCCTATCAGGATTCAAATCCTGGTGCTCGCATTTATTCCTGAAATTATTTCA
>CBMN010759056.1:0-11751 GCA_000582825.1 Hordeum pubiflorum
ACGTCTGTGGTAAGACAACCACCATTACTTGCTTGTTTGCAGTGCTTTGATTTTACCCCCGCTAGCTAGTTTGGTTTGTGTTGGGGGCTCTCCGATCCAGGTGTTTAACTTCATAATAGAATTGATTGTGGCACCTTCGCACCTCCTTGTCTTTGTTGTGTGAATTGCAGTTTGGCTCTTAGCATGCATCTGATTCTTCAGCATGTTATTGTTTATATTTTTTGGGTGAAGTGATCTGGTTCTATTGTTGAGTTGATACTGTTGTTATGTGAGTGTGACAGACAGATTTTGCTTGTTTAAAGCTTACGTAAGAACAAAATGCATATGTTGGCAATTTCATAGACAGAAGTCTACTTGAGGGTACTGAAATCACGAATACCTGTGATCTCTTGCATATAGTATTGCAGCCCTTTTCTTTAATCTTACGATTTGAAATTGAGCCCATCCTACCAATAAACCTTTCTTGGTTTTAAATAGCTTAGTTGTGTTTTGTTTGTAGACTCCATTGTTCAGGCATGTGAGCATGTGTTGATGTGTACTTGATAAGTCTGAAAGTTTGAACCATCAGAGTGCTTTGATTTCTGGCCAGAGGAGTGTCACCAGTTGGAATATGTAAGCTTATAGATCTGGCTAGCCTCTCTCCCATTTTGTGTATATCATGGCCTATTTCTTAAAATCGCCTGAACTCTGTTTCAAAAAGTTTAATATGCTTCTTGTGCTATTAGTTTCTGAAAGAGATACCAAGCCGTTGTTGCTATGTTAGCGGTTCATTCAGTTAGTCAATATTTACTTATCTTCAGGTAGTCAATCATGCTCTTCTTTCTCTGTTCTTTCTCTCCGCGTGGCGTTAGTTGTTTGCGGCGATGAATGATGTGGCGATACAAGTGAATTTATTTTACAAGAGCTGTGCTTACCTAAGATAAAAAAAAATGTTTGTGGTGGCAGAAAGTTCCAGCAGCACGAGAACAAATCATGTTCTTCGTTTCCTAGTCTCCCTCCTAGGCTTGTTACTGTACAGCGGCAACACTTTGTTTGTTTGCAAGATACAGGCTCATATGGCAAGTGTTTGAAACACCCTGCCCAGCCCCTGCTATTTCAGTTTAAATGGATCCATGATCTTCACATCAGGATAGTTATAATAATCAGTTGCATATATTGGTTGGTTGCATTGTTTGCTTTCGTCTGGGAAGCAACTATTATATAGAGCTACGTTACAAGATGATTTGGTATTGGACCTACATCTGACTAACAAAAAAGAAAATGTGTACATTGATTGGAAATAAAGTAAAATTGTCTCACAACTCCTCTTTATGCTTATGCATAACATCTAGCGCTAACTTTTTCTGGTAGCAAGTTGCAGCAGGAGAAGAAAGAAAGCTGTACATTTCCTAGTCTTCTAGACCTATTACTGTCCGGTGCAAACTATCTACATTTGACAAACTATTTGCTGCTTGCATTTAGGAAAAGAAAAGGGAATCCTTTACTGTTTGCTTTCACGGGATGGTCGTGTGAATTAGATGTGATTGTCAAATTAGATAATCCCCCAGCCGTCGAACTCGTTAGCCTGCCTAGTTTCATTATGATTACACATTTTATTTCATGATAACCAATATTGATGTATATGGAACTATTATGTTTTTGTCCGAATACTATCTGTGGTTGTCTTACCATCTGCAGAAAACCCCTAGATGTTTCTGGTAATCAACCCGAACTCTAGGTTTAAGTCAGATTTTTGCTATCGCAGAAAAAAAAACTAATGTTTCTCGTAATCAACCCGCAATCCAGGTTTAAGTTAGGTTTTGCTTTTACAGGAAACCCCCTGATATTTGGGCTAAGAAACCCGTAGTACATGTCAAATGATTTTTCAAAATATCCATATCTTTTTAACACTAACTTCAAATTTAACATGTTATATATGGAATTTGATTAGAAAAAGTGTAAAATCTGAATATGATATTATTTTACATGTTAACAATTTTTAAAATGCATTTAGGGTCCAAACTTAATCAGTAGTGAGTGATCTGTCTTTCTTTCATTCCGGTGCCGATTCAGATTGGAAATGAACACCTCAGCAAAACCAGGTTAAGAGATGAAAGAAATCATCTATACTATAGCCACATATGCACACCTCGTCAAAACATCACAGGAAAAAAGGCAGATTTCTCATCTTATGCCGAGAGAGACGCCTTAGGATTGACAACATTCAAATGTGTTGTGATTGTCTGAGGACTGAGGTCACGGTCAGCGAGGATGGGAGGAGGATAAGTGGCAACACAGGGATGTCATGTGTTGAAATAAATTACATGGACCTATTAGGGTCTTGAACCATGGTTATTGGGTTAGAAGAGTGTGGTATTTTTTTCTTTCATTGCAACGCACGGGTTCTTTTCCTAGTATACTATAAAAAACGAACCTTGAATTTAGTGAATTTACTATATCAAATCAGATATTTGTACGACAAAGCCATATGTACGATTGCATTGCCTCAATCCTAGGTTTACGAATATCTCGGACATGTTGCCAGAATTCCGCGGATTTATTCAACAGCCAAACAAATCTAGTTTCATGCTGTATTATATCAAAAGTAATACAACACTACATGTGCCGCACGGTTGGTGGAAGTAAATTTCTATTTATTCAGAAACATGGCATCACGGTCCAGTGTGGTGGGCCAATGGTTCATGAAAAGTAGATACTATTTATTTGGAAGCACATTTCTACTTTTTTTGGAAACGGTTGCCTATCTAGTTTGATACATATGTCTAATCGTTATAAGTGTATGTTTTTGGTTTAATGGAAACAAATCCCTATTTCACTGGACACAATTCTCTAGTCGATGGATTTTTTTTTGTGACTCTTTGCCACACTTACACTGCACACAATTTCTGTTGGATTGAAGCAAATTACAGTCTACATGGAACTAAATTCTCCGGCCGATGGAAACGTACACTTAAGTATACTAAACCTACATTGGATCTAACTTCCTCGATGTCTTAGTTGTAAAAAAAAATCATGTACCAATTTAGATATCAAATTTAATTTTTGAAGGCCAAAATATGTCCAGTATTTGTAAGTGCTTTACTTTTAGGGCACCAACCAAGTTGATTTATGTAAGATGATCACTATCTTCTGTTAAATTTGGTTTGTAAGTTTAGATTTTGTGGGTGTTCCAGAACTTTCCCTGACTAAATATTTTCCTAAAAAATAATAATATTTGCCTAGATTTGCATATCTGATTTTTGTTGGATGCGCTGGTCCTCAATATGTTGGCATTGCTATCTTTTCAGATTTGCATCTCCCCTTTTATTAAGATTTGCTAGGCTTCAAACATGTTGAATACTGTTTCCAATCTTTTCATTTTCATTTCACTCATTGTGTTTTTGTCCTAGCTTAAGAAGTTGACGATAAGCTCACAGTAATAGTTTAGCTCCGTGCCACGTTGCCTTATGTATAAATAGGCACTGAATTCTTTACAACTGACAGTTAGGGTCTACTCGATAATTTATGCATGCTGCATCTTATTGTAAACCTGATTTATTTGCATCCTATTGTTCCTTATTCTCATTGAAGTTGCATCACATCACTCAAGGGATGAAATTAAATATTTGTAGTATGTCGCTTTGTAAAATCTCGAACTATGAGAATAGCTAAAAATATGTGCTCATGGTTAAACTTGCTTTGTATATTTTAAATATTTGTAGTATGTCGCTTTGTAAAATCTCAAACCAAGAGTGAATCTCTCATCTTAAAGATGCCAATTGCCAAAATTGGAGCAAATCTGAGCGCCACGGAGGAAGAGTAATAAAGTTATAGCATCATAGATCAATGCTCCATATTTTAGACCATTAATTAACCAGACGTTCAACAGATCATAATAAGCACCAGATGATGAAAGCATTGGTGACATGGTTATGCTGGTAGTACTAATAAGAGATACGAATAAAAGACATGCTCTGGATCCAAAGGCAAAGCAAACCACGGGTCTTGAACATTCAGATATGCCCCGTGGTGAATGGAAACTCCTCATCTTCTTTTTGAATCTCATGGGATGGAATTGGACTAATGCTCTCTTTGAGGCGGCAGTGATTAAGCATCATGCAATATTGACTCTTTCCGATGTTCACCATTCCTAAGAACTTGCCATCAATGTCACAGCGCAACACATGTTTACTGTTAAACATGATCAGTAGCTCACGGTCGTTGAGCACAACCATATCATTGAGCCATTGCACTGTTGAATCAAGTGGTGTTCTCTTTTTCTTATTGCAAGAAGTTGAATAAAGTTGTCGTGATACCTCCAGCGTTGACACGTCAATCCGGTACTTGAAACTCCAGATTTCAGCCTCGTAATCCTGCATCGCCCAGACATCCATAGCGGTCAAACTGGGAGTCAAGATGCCCCAGAAAGCAAGTGTCCCGTTCATGTTGAACAACTTTCTATGATGGCACAGCTGGGCGGGACTGCGCATCCACCGGAATGACTCGGCTTCTGTGTCGAATGAAATAATCTCTCCGCTGCGTCCCCCAATTTCGCTGGCATCATAAGGACACCAGTGCAGGCTGCCATGGTGGTGGACTGATGGTGGACAGCAGGACTTAGAGCGCAGCCCCTTTAGTAACTGCTGTTCCATGGATGGCGGTGAGCCTATTGGCATTCTGACGCTGATATGCCTCATCACATTGGATCCCACTGTGAGAACGTACAAGCTGGATTTATACGAGTGCCTTGATTCTGAGACCCAGAGAACCCTATATTCTTTACTTGGAAGGTGCTGGTAGAAACCAATTATAGTGTTGTAGAGGGCCTGCCCAACTTGAGGCTGGGCTAGGAGAGCATGCTTGCGGATTACCGGATTGCAGATGTAGAATTGGTACTTTCGAAAGACTATGAGGAAGCCATCACAGGCACCTAGAAGAAAAATCTCGAAACGGTGTTTGCAGCCCCGGAAGAAAGGCCAGAGCTGTTGATTGGAGGCGCCGGTGCCGGCGTCGCGGAAGACAACGAAACTAGTGGGAAGCCCGCGCCCATCGATAATGGGAAGCGACGGCTGGCGGCGGTGGTGCTTGAGCATGAATTTGGGTGTGGATATGGCACGGCACCATGACGTGTTGACAGATAGACAGCGGCCGACGTCTTTGGACGGCAAACGAATGAGTATCTTCTCGATAATTTCCTCGGGTAGGTCCTCTAGAAGGGCCGCGCCTCTCCTTTCCGGCATCGTGCTCCCTCAAGTCCGGCAAGCTTTAGTGCCTAAGAGGAAAACAAGCGTCCACGGCTAACTCCTTGGGACCAGCTTAAATGAAGAAGATAAACTAGTAAAATACGCAAGGCGAGACAGGTTTACCCTCCGAGACAGAGTACACAAAGCAGGAGGGTCCAGCGGCGGCGAGCAATGTCGGCAACGCGAGTGTGTTCCATCGGGAGACCTCTAGACACAAATACAAGGGAGATTTAAGCGTCAATGGTAGATGGAAAGAGAAATGAGAATAACACATCGGACAAGAGAGAGGGAGAGAGACGGCCGGTTTGGGCTGCGAAGTTGCTCACCTGCGTCGGGGAAGCAGGCGGCGGAGAAGGTCTCCCAGTGATGGCAGAACAGCAGCTCGGTGTAGTGAGGCGGCCGGTCAAACCGTACACGGGTCATGCTCGCCCGCACCGAGGCCAGAAGGAGAGCTCGAAATGGAGGACATGGCGCGCGGTGCGGACTGCGGAGAGGAGGTGAGCAAGCTCGATCCGGAATCGAGGAGGCAGACCGTGAACTTGATCTAGAGGCAGGACACGAGCTCGGCCCGGATGAGATGGATAATGAGGAAAAACTAGGTCTTGCAGTGTGTTCGAATGGGATGGGGGGATTCCCGGTTGCACTTTGCAGGAAGTAGGAGATTGACTCGGGCGAGTCTTTATTTTTTTTATGTTTTTGGACTTTACTACATGGGGACCGTTCTGCTGGTAAGCTTGGTTGCTGAACGTCCGGCCTCCGTCTTAACGAGAGCCAGCATGAGCGTGAGACGCGCCGATACAATTGACGTCGCTTCACATGCTGCCTTTACTTCCATGCCAGTAGATCGACATAATACTATGTACCACTTGATACCAATGACACCTCAGGCTCAGGCCTTCAGCAATGACAGCGTGCTTTAAATGACAGCGTAAGGGCGCGCACGTCGTTTTGTATGTGGCGGTAGATACGAAAGACAATCCTGGATGGGAAATATATATAATATATTACATAAGCAGCTAGCCCAATCTATTTATCATTAATTGTTTATGGCAGACAAGTCGGTTTTCCAGAAAGTAGTTGCATAGTACGTCAAAATCACACTGAACTATAATTTATAGAAATTTTCAGTGTCAATCGAATTGACACGCATATGTCCATCCACGGAAGGTGCTAATGCTGGGCGTCATGTGCTAATTAATAGTGGAGCGTAGCAGAGCTCCTTACCATACACAGGAGGTCCTAATGTTGGGCGTCATGTGCAAATTAATCGTGGAGCGTATCAGAGCTCCTTACCATCCATAGGATGTGTTAATGCTGGGCGTCATGTGCTAATTAATGCTGGAGCGTAGCAGGGCTCCTTCAGGGTAATGCGTTTGTTTAAATACCAAAACCAATTTCTAGGTATGAACATGGAGCTGCAGGACAAGGGAAATACTTCACGTGCAGACCATAGATTGAATACATTTTATGACGAGGGTGAATTAAGGCATGAGGCTGTACTTTCTACAGTATATATACAAGTGAATGGCAAGCTTAATTTTGTTACTTCACCAATCAAAGGGCTGAGATGAAACCAACATTAGGTTTTCCAAGGAATACAAGGAGTACAAGAGGAATTTTTTTTAATATTTTTTTTATGAAATTTCAGATCTATAGTACAAAATTAAAAATTGCAAAAATATGATCCCGTCGTTGCCATGGTCAACAAAAAGGTACCCTTCGTTGCCTTCTAGGATGAAAAGGCCTTTTCGGTGCTGGCTCGAACAAAAAATGGGCTTTTTTTTAAAAAGAAAGCACATCTTTCCCATGCAATCATGTGCCTGGACAACCCCTATACACCAGAGCTCCTCCCGGTCAAACCCTTGCGCCACCAGGACCGCATCGACAAGGAGAATCCATTCAGATGAAGAACCACTGGAACCGTGCATTGTGAAGGACGAATTTTCCCTTTCAATCTACACCGACCGTCACAAGCCTAGATCGCACTCGGTGAGAAATTTTCCAATTAATCGCGCACTTCTACTCATCTAGATGCAGCCAACATCCTAGACATTGCCCCTCATCATATTGTTATTATTGCCGGAGTTGACAACGTCCGGTTCACGTGCGCGGATGGCACGGGTCATGATGCGCGTCGCCAGTGACAAGAGGACGAGGGACAATGCCTAGGAGGTTGGTAGCATCTAGATGAGTAAATGTATACGGTCAGCGTAGACTGATCAGCAAAATTCATTCTCCACGATGCACAATTCGAGCTATTCTTCATCTAAATGGATTTTTGTCATTGAATAGCAAACATGCCCGTGCGTTGCAATGGAAGACAAAAACACATCCCCTAGGTTAATAAACATGGCTCAAGACCCTAAAGGTCGACGTCCTCTATTTCAACACATCGCGTCACCCGTGTCACCGCTTATCCTCTTTCGCGCCCTTGTCGACGATGGCCGTGGTGTCCACCTCACAACGTGTAAGAACGTGGTCAATCCAAACGTGGCGGGCTCAACCACCGCACGACACACCTACCATTGAACCATGCCAACACAGGGTAACGTTTAAAAATTTAAAAAGCAATATTGTCATGTAAACCTCTATCTATCTCGTTCTTCCGCCCCTTCTGCATATCTCCTGTCTCCACTTTTCCACGTTTTCCCTTCCTCCCACCCTCTAATTCCTTGTCCCTGTAGGATCTAACAGACACGAACGCCGAGCATGTCACACGGGTAGGGTTCAGGGAAGGGTCGCAGTGGTGCAGGGTGGATGCGGAGATCTCATGCCTAGGTAGGAGAGAAGGTGATGGTGTGGGCTTCGTCGTCAATCTCGCGTAACTTTTCCTCCATGGCAACCATGCCGGTCGGTCGTGCTTCGTGCCATGCTTCCACGCAGTCCGTGCCGGCAAACGACCGGTCCGCAGGTACCCAGACGAATCGCCGCGTTGGATCGCCGCGAGATCACTAACCTCCTCATTCAGCGGTTGTGTCTACTGCTCCTCAGTCTTGCGGTATATTTATGGGAGAGCACAGGGAAGGTTCGACTTTGGCGAGAGTCTAGATCGAGATCTATAGAGACGATGTACGAAAAAATATCCTAATATCGGATGACGTATGACCAAACATGGACATGGGCATATTCTAGGTCGGATCGATCAACAAGACCGCAGCCCAGTACTTGCGCGTCTCCACATTTGATCGATGATTGTAAGCGTCGTATCCGCTTATTTATGGGTGTACCTCAGGGTGTTCATTCGGTTTTTTCGGTTTGATTCGGTTCGGTTCATATGGTTTATGGTTTATACAGTTTTTATACTTTGATTTATACGATTTTATACATAGATACGGTTCGGTTTCAGTAATAACCATTTGCTTTTGCTTTGGTTTCGGTAATAACCTAATTAACCACAGTTGACGCGAATTTTTGAGCCAACACATAACTTTTCCACGTCTAAATACATTATATATATCATAATGAGGAAAAACAATTACAAAAGGATAAAGAAGGGATGTTGGATAAGTAGTCAGGCTAATCACGTAAACTGAAGCACTAAATGGGCTAGAAAGTACAATACTATAGCAGCCCATTACGCTTTTGAAGCCAACAAAACTCAATTTTGGTTAATTCGGTTTAACCATATGGTTTTCGGTTTCAAAACTGAAACTGAAAAAACAGAAATGCAAATGGTTTCCAGTTTCAAAACTGAAACTGAAACCGAAACCTGAAAAAACCAAAATTTTGGTTCGGTTAGGTTTTTTGGTTCGATTTTTGGTTTTCGGTTCTGTTTTGCACACCCTGTGGTGTACCGGACATGCTGAAAAGTTACATCCGACGACACATTTTGATCTCAAATATGATGTGATGTACGAAGCAAGGAAGGACGGACGAAATGGAAGAAGGTCCATGTAAAAGAAAAAAATCATGGATTGTGGGTTGATGCCTGAAAAGGTCAGGGGACCCAGCATTCAGTGACTGGACAATTTAATAGAGGATTCATTTAGCTAATTAAGTTAACTAGCCGAGTTGGGGCCTACTCTCAGCAAGAGTTTAGTGGCTAAACTGATTGCCTGACCAGTGGGACCCATCTGTCGGTGACCCACCGGCGTTTGAACGCCGACGCACGTGCCGGTGACCACAAACGCGGCGGTGCGACTCGGGACCTCGTCGGAAATCGACCACAGGGCACGGTTTTGGACGTGGTTAGGTGTGTTTGAACGCACACAGCAGCGCGCGTCGAACGGTGGCACTGGCTCGTCCTGAGGCGGCCGGAATAGGTGCCGGCGATGAGCCGATGCGGCGGACAGAGTACGGGATTAGTGGATCAAGCGATAGGGGGCATGGCACAATGAGCTGGCGAGCGCGTTGGCCTCCTGAGGAGCTCAGGAGCACGAGGCGATGTTCAGAGGAGTCACGCGGCTTCTCTAGCTATGGCAGCGAGCTCAACACCGGCGGTCGGAGCAGCAGCAATGGCAGCGATAGCTAGGGGCTTGAGATCGAGCAGCAGAGAGAGGGGATCCGCGGTGGAGCTCACCTAGGGAGCGCATGGGGGGGGCATTGGAAGCTTAGTAGCAGCAAGAGGCGGTGGATTCGACGGAGAATGGCGATGGCCGAAGGAGGAAGAAGATGGCGATCTAGGCAATGCAGCGCTCCTCGACTCAAACGGCTTCGCGTTGGGGAAGCAGACGACGTGGAGGGTGCTCTGACGCAGTCTCAGGCGGCGGGGAGCTCGATGGCCACGCAGGCGACCGTGGCCATGGCGACGAAGCTTTGGCTTCTTGCGGCAGAGGAAGAAGCGGCGCGAGGGAGGAGTGGAAAATGGCCTAGGGTTGTCTACGGCGTCGACGGCGTCGTTCTTATCCCCTCTTGGCGCCCGGTAGCGCCGTGGTGTCACGCATCATGACGGTGAGGAGGAATCGGCCGCGGCCATGGCGACACTTAGGAGAGAGAGCGCGGGAGGACGACGAACAGAGGAGGTGGGCTGGGCCAAATCCTATGCACTTGGGCCCAGTGCACAGTGAGGTGAGTTTCTTTTTTTTTCCCTTTTCTTTTTCGGCTTCTGTTATTTACTACTATTTTCTATTTCATTTCCATAGCAAATGAATTTAGTAGAACATGAAACTTGTCACATAAATGCAATGCAATATTTTGAAAATGCACACAAAGTTTCAGGCCACTTGGAAACATTCAAATTTATGTTTGCAAATTAAATGGCTTTAGTTATTATTTCTGGTCCACTAATTTGTTGCTAGGGACCAAATGGGAAATCAAATGATGTTGGTTTCTTCATGAAAAATACTTGGGCATTTTATGGAATAATGACAACATTTTTGTTTGACAGTTTGATGAAATAACCTTTGACTTGGCATTTTGAATTTGAATTTGAATTTGGAGAGTGTTTGAAACATGATGGAAATCAGCAATGATAATTGTGATGACATGGCAACTTTATTAAGGAGCAACAGTAGCTTAATACATGGGGGTGTTACATTGTTGGAACTACTACTGTTTAGCTATTGACATTCTCCATCAAGTAAAATTAGTGCCACCACCATTTGCTTCCATCAAAATTTCACTCCAAAACAATCCACCCTTCCGCATTTGACCCATTTTCCTTTGAGATTTTTAGTGCGGTTTCCGTTTCCTAAGGTGTTTCGGCTAATTAGGGACGGTTCGACATCAACAACGCCGCTACTCATCATCGCCCCGGACGTGACATCGACGACGTCCACTTTCCATTGAGACCATCGTAACCAAGGACGGTAACTCCGACGACATCATTGTTCATTTCCTTGCCATTGCATTGTTAACCCTGAGCCTTTCGCGTTACTTGCCCATTGAGACTAGCCATTTGAGTATTGCCGGGCCACGTAACTTGCGCACCTTAGAGATACATATGCCCCATTGCTTCAATTGCGTGCATATATCTTGCTATCATCCATCGTGTCATAAGTCACTTCCGTACATACATAATTGCTATCTTGGATCGAGCATCGCGCATAGTGGCAAAAGAAAATATCATAAAAAAAAGTAGAGAAAAAGCTTTTAAGCAAAAGAAAAAGAAACAAGAGCTTGTAAGCAATAGCAATAGCATATAGCAATATCAATAGCAATAGCATCGAGCCACACGGCTGCTCGGACCCTCTTCCCAGGCAACCACCCCGGGTGCCCGGACTCCTTTACCCCGGGTGCCCGGACCACCCCGACCATGCATGCGTGCATTAGGGGCAAATGACCCTTGTACCCCCATTTTCCCCCAAATCTTCCCTAGACTATAAGTAGTCGTCTCCTAGCTCAGATTTAGGGTTAGCAAAGTATACGATATCATTTGAGAGAGCTTTGCTCCTTGTACCTCTATCTTCAGGATCAAGACCTCCTAAGGGAGATCCCGATCATAGGATCATCAAGACCTCCTAAGGGAGAAGGATCTATCTCTAGATCATCAAGACCTCATCTCCTTTGGATTTGAGAAGAACATTTACCTTTGTGCTATTTCCCTTGATTGTTCATGTTATACTTGCGGATCTCATGTATGCTATTCTAG